>CAJNOQ010000277.1:0-57671 GCA_905250885.1 Didymodactylos carnosus | reverse complement strand
CCCATATCCACGGCAGGGAACGCCAACCACCGCACCGCCCCCGACTCCGATCTCCTGCACCCCAATGACAAAAAAAGAAACTTAAAAACATTTTCAAGAAAATTAGTAGTGGCTATATTCTATGTGTATCGATAATAACAAAATGGGAACTGTGAGTTCCCTTTCTAGTTTTACACATCCCCAGTTGGCACGATGCAATATTCGCGTAAACATCCAGTTGGATTAGCTGTTGCAAAAACTGAAAACTTTAAAAATCCGGAAAAAGTTCACTCGGAAATCCACTCACCTATCTTTCTTAGGGCAAATTTTTGTGAAAACTTTCAGGACTTTCTTTCAGACGAAGGAAAAGCGAAGTTTTAAGTCTAAAGAGGTTTCCGGGGTGAAATGGCTATTTTTACACTTTCTGTTAACTCCCTACCCCTTACTGGCGTTCGGACGGACAGGACACGAACGGCGCAGTATCTTGTAATTGACTGTTTTATCTTCTTCTTTCGTTAGTGCCAGCCACATCATCTAACAGATCAACGACAACAGCAGTAGTTGTTGAAATAAAGGTGTATTCGTATCAGAGCGAGAATTGGATGTTTCTTGTGGCTTAGTTTAAGGATAGGTCGACTAGTGAGCACTGATTATATTTGCGCGTATATTCAGGAAGACAATTTTCACGCCCCCTAGGACAACGCTTGTCGTTTGAATATACATTTGAAGAATGATCAATTATTACATCGAAATTGTTTCAAATGTTCTTTGAATCATTTATAAAAATTTTAAATTCCAGTCGCTTTCTTTGAAAAGGGTCTGAAATTCGACAAAACCTATGAAAGAGGACAATTACTGGAAAGAGTGGTGAATGTCAGATCAATAGAATTTTTTACGGGTATCTTCTTGATAAAACAAATGTTGTTTCCAAGTCTTCACTGTAAAAATAATGATGATACTTTTTTTACGATACAAAAATGTTTTAGATAGGTTTCGTTTTTTCAATTGTTTGTTACAAAGAAATTTTATCAAGCGAAAATTTATACACGTCTTGTAGTTCAGAGTTTGTTCTTTTAAATGAAAAAAGAAATCAATTCTCTAACAGATAGAAGAGATAGTGAAATAATGTTTAACATTCGCACGATTGTTTTTGCACTGTATACTACACTACCATCAGAAAATGTTTCTATGTTATCGTGCAAAAAGATTTTTGATATTGATTTTAAATTTCTCAATCATCTAGCGTGTCGAATGTTTTTGACATTTGAAGGAAAAAACATAATAATGAGAGAAGACCAATTCCATTTATATCATATATAATCAACCCATTTCATTTAGAAAATAAAAGCGTGTTGATTGTTCCTAATATTTATTTTTCAATTGCATGTTCAGACATTCGTTTTGCCCAGAAAATAACATTAAAGGCTTATATCCACTGTATAAGAATACTTTTGCGTCATATATGACAAATTTTGTAAAACAAACTTTTTCATTTATCAATAGACTGTATCATCAACTTGAATCGTCTCGCTAGCTGTCAATTTCAAGTCACTTGAAATATAGTCAGTCATCCACAGAAAAAAGTATACTCAAAAAACTCTAGAAGAAAATTAATTTCTTATGATTGTTTGATTTCGTTAAAAAAGTCGTAAAGTAAGGTCGGCCGAGTTTGCGTTTCAAAAATTTCGAAGAAGAAGAGATACGTTTTAGATCTACAAACTATATCTACAATTGAAGGACTATCAGTCTGATTTGCGAATCAAAAACCACTATCATTTTATCGCAATAATGTTTCTTTTAATTTGCTACTAGTTTCTCATTAATTGCTTACTCTACATCCCAATCGTCTGAAAATTAATGCACTTGATGATATGCATAGCGGGTTTGGATGTTTTATGCAGCAATGAATATTCAACCTTGAGTTTTTAACACAAGAGGGCAAAGTAAACTTTAGTTAGTTTTTAGAAGAAATTGATTATATTCTCGCTAATATTTTTCTTTCATGAAACATCAAACAATATTTACATAGTAAGAAACAGTCTGCTTGTTTGAATGGTATTACGATAATGACACTAAAATCTTTTTTTCATCTTCCTACTATGATTTTAAGTTGTTCAATAACTCAAAAACACTTTTTATTATCTGCATCACTGATGACAGTTTTGATCGGGAAAAGTAGTTAAAAATGAATGAAACCGAGTAAATATACGTATACAGTTGCAAATTACCTTGAAAAATAGAATTCTTCTATTTCTTTTTTTTATTTTTTGTCACTAAGTATCTGTGATCAATCGAAGGAAATTTATAATAATAATATGTGTTGTTTAGTCGGAAATCTACAATAATGTACTAATTTTTGAAAAACAAGGTGTTTGTAAAAGAAACTAATGGATCTGAAAAAAAACATACGTGTGCGATCCTAAGTAGTCTATTGAAAACGAGAGATAATGGTATGAAATTGATTACGAGAAGAAAGTACAAAAAATGTACTCTTAATTTCCATACTTGTTCATAATTGCCATAGATTTTACTATCTAAAATGAAAGAGGAAGAAAAATATTAACTTTTAATTATTTATATTATGATTTTGTCTCAGTTAACTTCATCTGTGGAAAAACTACATTGTAACAGGCGGATACCTTTAAATCAAAGAATGATGATTTCCTACACCATAACTAACATTAACATTGTAAATTACGGCGAAGTTCTAAAAAATGAACTGTTTTTATTTCAAAACTCCCTCACATATCACAAGAAGATTTCCGCTATTTAGTAAAAAAATTGTTTTGTTTTATTTGTTCCTTACACTACTATTGATTTCCGGATACTGTTTTTGCAAAATATTAGTTCTAGCATTTATCTCCAAAATATTTGATTAAGAACAAGAAATTTATCACACCGTTATCGTTGCATACAGTGACCTCAGCAGTTGCCATTATACTTGACACTTTTTAATCCATTCGATCTCGTAGAACTTTGAACTGTCCAAGGAGTATATTAAGAAGAAGCAGAAAAAAAGGAGAAAAAGACAATGTAATGAATCTTCCAGAGAGCAAAGCGGAAAAGCACAACTGTGATTAACTTAAGTAGAAATCAATTTCTTTTGCTCAATTGCATAAGAATTATTGAACGGCAACGATTAATATTTGATTGGATTATCATCACATCGACAAAAATCACATCAGTTAGAAATCTTAGAAAAAAACGCAGTACTCGGATGTTTTTTTCTCTCTCCCTTTCTGGTTCAAAAAAAAAAAAAAAGAAAAGAAAAATCGATCTCTGTCACGCAAAGAACTGATACATCGATATTATATATATATATAAATATATATATATATATACGGAATACATTTTCATTTAGAGAACTATCTACAGCTAACAAAACACATCCACAATTTTTTTTGTTAAAAAGAAATTTTGATTTTATTTAAATCATCTAAAAACAAAACAAATTATTATGTCATTCATCAATACCATCATGTATTTTTTACTAGCAGCTGTAACACTTCTCATTGTTGGTGCCGAAGAAGAAAAGGTAAAAAAAGTTTAATTTTATAAATTAATGTTTTCTGAGAAAAAAAACTAAATATGTATATATTATACTATATACAACAGTTTAGACGAATTAAAAAAAGGATATTTGTACTTTGTAAAAATAAACACCATTTAAAGTACAGAATGTTCTTTTCAAAACAAATTACAGAAAAAACAACAAAAAAGATACGAATATTAAATTCTATATTTTGATTAGAAATGAAATTTTGTTAATGGTTTTTAGTCACGCAAATTTTGATTTCGCCAAAACTAAAGTAAATATAGACATGAAACATGAGACAACTTGAGGTCTTCTATTGAAACATATTTTTATAGAAAATTAATGATTATTAGGTAAATATTCTTTGTTTGAGTGATCGACAATGACGTCTTTAACGAGAAAGAACGTTAAAAATAAATAAATGAGAAAAACTAACCTTGTCTTATTCCAATTGTTTCTCATAATTATACTAAATATTGATCATTCGTTTCCCTTAATATTTGATATTACTATTTGAATTCTTATATATATATTGTTAAGAAAACCTTCATAATTCGTTCGCTTAGACGTCGTACCCTATTACAGAACACTATTCCAGATTGTGGATTAAAATCACGTACTATAAGAAACACATCTTGACTCAATAGTAATAATAATGATAATAATAATGACAGCATAAGTTGAAAGAATACTTACTATAATCGGAAAGTGTTACAATTCCTGACGAAACGTGATATATATGCTTATGCAGGAGAATACATGCAGATATTTTGCACTATTCTAAGTAGCTCTTTAGCTTCTGTCCATTTCAAAATAGAATCTAGACAGCTCGTTTTGTGAATAAGATTTCATAGAAAAAAAACACAGACTTGTGTGTTTTCATCATGTTGTAAATGATACTTTAGGAAATTGTTTGGTGAAAACATCAAGTTTCATGCATCTATATTGTATCTTACGATACTTTTTAAGAAACTATGTTGCTGCTGTGTTGGAAATTGCCATGAAGTTTTGATCCCAACAGACGGATTTGAACAAGCAAAATAACGTCTATACATTCGGATACATCTTCATCAAAATTTCAGAATACGATAAGATAATTAATATTGATGTTCAGAACACTAAGAGTCCTAGTGACTTTCTTAAAATCTATTAAGGATTCAACACAGAACAGGAGGAAGTTTTTCCTTTTTTGCATCTTTATTATATAAGACGAATGAAATTGCCCATTCCAACATATCTTTTACAATACGGTAGAAATACGCACGTCTCTGCCTGTTTTTCTATAGAAATCTTATCCAAAAAGAGCTTTCTAGGTCCTATTTTGAAATAGATACTGTTCTCATTTTTTCCATTCTTTTATTGGGTAGTTTTGAATCTGGTAAACGGTATATGTTAGTAAGTGAAGCATTTTGTAATAATTTATCTCGCTTTTGCATTCTTATTTAACCTAAAAATCAATAAACAGGAGCTAATTCCTCTTGTTGTGTCGAGGATGGAATCAAATGAAAGCGTTGTAACCTTAGATGTCGGAGAATTAGCTCTATTTCTTTTTCTTCTTTTATTTCAGAAACGTACACTTGATTCATTATCCGGTAGTGATTTCTTCAAAAAATCGTTAGATTCATTATCTGGCAATGATTTTTTTAAAAAGGTATTTGTTAACTCTAAAAAAACAGACTTAAACAATCAACAATTCTATTTGTACTCTTTTACTTTTATTAAGAGTTTAGATAGTTTATCTGGAAATGACTTTTTCAAACGAGAAGATGAGGTAAGTGGGCTCGACGACACTGCCCAATATTTTGATAAATTTCAACCTCAACGTTCACTTGTTCTGCCCCTGAATTATCTAATTATATTAGTATCATGGCATAGACTGAATTCCAATGAGTGAAGTAGAATAGTCATTGTACACCTAACAGCAAGGCTTGAAGTTAACTTTTTGAAACAAACTTTTTGTGTTTTTATTTCAGAAACGTACACTTGATTCATTGTCCGGTAGTGACTTTTTTAAAAAATCGTTAGATTCATTATCTGGCAATGATTTCTTCAAAAAATCGTTGGATTCATTATCTGGCAATGATTTCTTCAAAAAATCGTTAGATTCACTATCTGGCAATGATTTCTTCAAAAAATCGTTAGATTCACTATCTGGCAATGATTTCTTCAAACGTTCTCTTGACTCACTCAGTGGAAATGATTTTTTTAAACGAAATGATGATTTACGTACACTGTATTTAATTCATGAATTAAATTTGGCTCATAATGGTCATCGACATCCACGACACCGTTTTAACAAAGCACAACATCATCAAGAAGATTAAACAGAGATGGATGGAAATTTCAAGATTATACAGACTGATTGATATCATGTTTTGATGGACAAACATTTTTTCACAAGTTTTGCTTGTTTTCTGCGCGTAAAAAGGAATATACATACACGTTGTTATGCAAGTCATTTTTCTTATGTATCTATAATTTCTCGCATTTTCTGCGCAAAAATAATAAAATTACCAAATGTCAAAATATAGAATCTTAAAATAAAAAAGCTTAAGACGGTCTACCTTAATGCAAAATCCACTTTGACAAGTTGATAATCGAATTTCAATCAATCCAATAATAGATGGTGGAATGTTTTGTAACTTAGTAGGACTTAAGTTCTTAACTTCGCTCAGACAACAGTGTAAATTAAAATTTCATAGTTGTTCAACTGTAAACTCAACCTTTCGAACATTAAAAATACCCCTCCTCATTCTAGGGCTATTTTTCCAGAAGTCTATCCTAAGACCTTGAGTTTCGACAGATATTGAAAAGTTAAAAAACTAGAACTTCGGAGTGACCACCTTTAAAGCTAAGATCTAATGGAGTTTAATTCTTAACTGAAGATTAGAATGATGTGTGGATTTCAGAAAAACTATTCTGAAGAAATGTGTTTTGGTAAACTTGAAACTTGCGGATTTTTTCGAAGAGCATGTCATATAGCGAGTAGGATAAAAAAAGTTAAGGTAGAAGTTCGAACTGGCAACTTTCAGAGATCAAAAACACGATTCGGAATCTGCCCGCTGTGAGAAACGAAAATAGACGCGAACCTAATCCTTCTCCCTGTTTCCAGACAAAAGTCTCCAAAGTTTTATCTTATTAAAAGTTACGAGAAATTCTAACTTTTGTAGACAAATGTACTCTTTTGTGTGTCCATTCTGATGAATAATCGATGAAAAACTTCGAATTATATGTTGTGTGAAGAATTTCGATACCAGAATAATAAAACCTGTACGGACCTCACATATCAATACTCATATATTAGCCATGCAAGTTACTTTAATCATGTCAGGCGTCACAAGTTTACTGAAAGAAAATCCTGAAAAAAACAAATTATTTACATCGTCTGTTTCAAATTTTGCGCGAGTAATTTAAAGGGTTTCCCTCAGAAATCGATGATTTTCTTAAAATAAATCGAAATTGAGTTTATTGCTCCGTTAAATACTCTAAAGTCTCCTCTTTCAGAATCTGTATCGCTTTCAATAAAAAATAGTTTTTGACGGGCTTTTGAGAGATTTTAAATTAAACCTTACATCTACTGCTACAGTGGTCTTCGAACTTGCTTAACGTTTTTCTCAGAATATGGTTTTGGCGCAGGCAAAATGCTGCTTCGCCTACACCGTTCATCGTAGAATCTTCATTTCTTTTTATTGTGAAGCTGAGATGTAAGTCTAAAAATCTATGAAACAGATTTTTGAATTTTGTTCTGAGAAAAGGAAATTCAAAAATGTGTTTCATAGATTTTTAGATTTAAGTGTCTACTCGACTTGGCCAAATGTCACAGAATTTCATTTTTTCGCCGTATTTGCCCTCTAACTTTTGAACCGATGAAGCAGGCGCTTTGAAACTTTTATTGGCAGTCATGTGTTCTATCACCAGTAAAAATTTGAGAACGTTCGGACGAGTGCTTTGGGAATTATTAAAAAATACCGTCCGTCACGGAATTTCACAAAATGGAATTCCTCATGGATCAGGTACCAAACCATTGCATTTTTATACGAAACTAAGATAGCTACAGGAAAACTTTCCAGACAAAAGTTGTAGAATTTGAAACGAGTTTACAGAATATCTGTTCGTTTTATTGAAACAGGTCAATCCACTGAAAGAAACTTCGAAAATAGTCGTCGTCATGGAATTTCATCGTTTTTTGCTTTTTGGCTCAAAACCAACACCGGTAGAACACTAAGTGCAAAATAAACATCAGATTCGTAATCAGCGTCGGATTCTTTATCTAAAGAAACGTATTTTACTCCTAAATGAGTTGTCGAAACATCTCGTGTTCCAACCGGCTAGAAATTGAGTCAAAAATGAAAGTTGTTGTTTTAAAAAATAGAATGCGCCGGTTTGTTCAGAATTCAACGATGATTACGAAAATGTACTTTTTCGAAGTTTATAATGTAAGAAAATGGGGAAAGTGGATCGAAACTTTAACTAAAACTGAACTATCGTAAGATTATCAAATTTCATGACGACGTTTCTTACTGTTTTCACACTCAAAATCCAACGAAAATCCAAAAACGACTAGTTCAGCAGGTAGGCGGCGAGAAGATCTATCAGAATATCAGTTTAGTTTTTTCAAAGCTGATGATCGGAGCTTATACAACGTAAAAAATGGAAATTTCGTCACGGAATTTCATCAAATATGCAGACACTTTGTTCGCATCATGACGTCACCGGGAAACGTTCTATGCATTCGTAAGCAGGTTTCTCTGAAAGAACGACTCGAGCTCTATCTAGACATGCCAACTATTAACTCAAAAGTCAATCTCGTGGCTATTTTCCTATTTAATTTTACCACTTGTTCGCCTTCCGTGGTTTCTAAATGTTGCGAGGTAGAGATTTAAAAATTTTTCGGGCGTAGATTAAAATATAAGCCCTGAGCAACTGCGGTTTTATAGGTAATCGACACCGCTCTTTCGAATGGTCGAATCAGTTTTGTCCGTTTTTGTACTGACATCTCCGGTTTTGAAGGCGACCGTTAGCTGGCCAAGCCGTACTTTCATTCGAAAAATCACCCGTATCTTTGTACTCATTCTCAAAAAAAAGCCATAGCATTTTCATTTTGTCTCTTGTCACAATAATAACTTGGTAGCGCTTCAACCTTTTGAACTCAAATTTTTAGCGTAGCCTAGTTAGATAGTAAGCGCATTAATATATGTAAGTTTCAATTAAGATCGCTTGTAGAACAAAAAAGTTTTTTCCTGAAAGAGGGAATCTCCTTAATAGCCAGCCTTTTCTGCAAGATACAGCTATCCTTTGCTAGTAAAAACTGCCCCAAAAAATCCCATTTTCTAGAAACTTAGTGGAATCTGAACCTTGTATAGCAAAAACTTATGTGATTTTACTACCTATGAATCCAATGATTACTGCTACTGAATAGACAAAACTGAATGCTGCTAGATTGTTTGATGCAAGATGAAAACTAGTTAAAAATGATGCTTTTATTTACAAGACTTTTTATTGTTCGAATCTTTAAACTAGAAAAGTTCAGTTAAAAAATCGTAATTGGGTAGAGTTTATAAAATCTGTCTCATATTAATTAGTACTGTAAAGAGGATCGAGTAGAGTAATTCCTCTTGAACTCAACTATATTATGTTTACAGTCACATTACTCGCAAAAATAAACCACAAAATTTATAATAAAAAGCAAGTCCTTAACTAAATAAGACTAATTATATTAAAAACCTTGGACAAAAACAGGTGCATTAAGGTTTTATGCGTACTCGTTGATGACGTTTTCAAATAAAAATTGAGATTATTTTAAAACAGAACCTTCCTTACCTAGCAACTAGATAATCGAGTTCATCACAATGAGTAGCGTCAGAAAATGGATTCTGAATGTGCTAGAGCGATGTTGGGTTCTTCATAAAAAATAAGGACTAAGCCAAATAGCGTCGATTTTGTGAAGTTATTTTTTTCTTAGGAATCAACTAAGAACTGAAACGTGAGTTGTGCATTAGGATTCTTTCATCATGAACTGTTGAGATATGTAAAAAAACATATTTTTGGATGTAGCCTCGAGCCAAGAAAGAAAAGAAATTTTTGAAAAAAAGTTTCGTTCGGAGTTGTTAAAATGCTTCTACCAAATTATTCCACATTCTCTTATTTATTTCTGTGAATTACTCAGATCAAGCCACAAGATAATATATATATATGTATTCAGTTTATATATATAACATACGACATAAAAAGAATAAAAGTTCAGATCTTCAGATCAAGGACGCAGGTGTTAAAAATCGGAAGGTGTTAGATTAACGAAATCGGAAGAAATTAATACCAATCATGATCAATTGCTATATCCTCATGCTATTTTTTTCTTCTACACCCACAAAAAAAATTCAAAATTGAACTCAGGAAAGCTTTTGCTATCCAGAGACAAATAATCAAAGAATGAAGAGTTGTGTGAGACACATCCATTTAATGCAGATCTCTACATTTTTTACTAGCACTATCCAAAAATAATATAACATTTTTTTGACATAAAATGATTTCCACTAAGTCTTAGAAGATTTGCAACGACATGTCAACGTAAAGAACAAAATAAAGTTCATACCGAGAAAAAAATGGCCTTTTAGCACTTGTATTGCATAGGCATACGCATGTGCCGCACATGGCCGCGTACATATTCATTAGATCCGCCATAACCGATAACCTATTGCAAAATATCAACAGGTTATTTAACGCTCAAACAGGTTTTAAGTAAAACGCATTTAAGAGAATCAAAACTTATTTTGCGTTTTTCTTAAGACTTTTTTAGCTTTCGCCACGTATAGGAATTCTCGGTAATGATACATCGGAGAAAGAAAATTTTTTTTTTGATTTGTAGATAACACCTATAGCTAGGAGTTGACAGAGTCCGATTTTTAAATTATGCTACTGTTTTTTATAGAAATGAGGATTTCTAAGAAATCTTCCAAGAATTTTTCCGACTTTAAAGTTCTATTAAGTAAGTACCATAAATCAGTAAATGAGAAATTCAAAAATCGGGCTCTGTCAACTCCTAGGCATAAACGTTTACTACAAAACAAAACCAACCCGAGCTCTCCATCATTTACCTGAAATTAATGAGGGGTGGGGAGGGGCACCTTAAATTTTTGTCAGTATCCTTCTCCAAAAAAAATCTTCAGTGTTATTGAGTGTGCTGAATACAAAAAAACACTTTTTCGCGACTCGGTATGAACTTAATTTTTATGTTATCGATACAGACCTTATAGTTAAATACGATCAAAGGCCTCAATATGCTTTAATAAACGAGCGAATGAATAAACTATGACACTAATCGCAACTGTCATCCATTACATCTTTTCCTTTGATAATGGTGACATCTCTCATGAAAAAATCGTGGACTTTGCAGATAAAGTCATCTTTTTTAATAAACGACTGCCGCAGTCGTAGCTAGCAATATAAATTGTCTCATATTTCTTTGAAAAGTCATTTGTGTTCGTACATGAGTGATTAGTGTTAAAATTAACAAATCCATCTACACTATTTAGAAGTTCGATATTTATTTTTTTCAATCTTGAACTCTTTCTCATAATGAGAGAAAATATATACTGACTGAACTTCTTTCTTGTGATACTTCCATGCAGTTTAAATTTGCAACGGTTTGTTCTAAGTCACTTACATACAGTCCTACTGTTCTATTATTTTGTTTGACAAGACTGTCGCAGGAGTATCTACACCGAGACATTCACTTTGCATTCAGACAATCTGACACGTTTGGTAGTATGTCATGATGGCGCAATTTTCTGAAAAAGTATTTCATGGAAAAACTCTCAAAATGTCGCGTATTAAATATTTGCGAAAAGTCACGATTATATTTTTTGTAACACCGAATTTTATGCTCTGTAAAACAAAGTTTGGAAGAGTTGAAATTACAATTACCGTAAAATTACGGTTTTGAGATCTAAACAAGCGAAGCGACTACGCAGTTTTGACACGTGGGTGTCATTTAATTTTTTAACTATTCGCCATAATATTTTAATTTGATTTTTTAGATCAAAATATAAGATTCGTTAGTAACAATTCAGTCATGCAAATTTCAATAACATCTGCAGGTAAGTCAACGTCATGATTTATGAAGTTAATACTATATCGTTTTTTTCTTTATTTTAAGGTGGTATTTTGTCTTTGTTGGATGAACAAAACGAAAATTCAAAAATATATGCATTGAATAAATTAAACACATTAGTTGATGTATTTTGGGCTGAAATTGCCGATTCAGTTGCAAAAGTGTAAGTTTAGTTACGATTGATTTTCATACATTTGTCTTTCTTTTTTTGTTTTTAGTGAATCGTTGTATGAAGAAGAAACGTTTAAACATCGAGAATTGGCCGCACTCGTTTCGTCTAAAGTAAGGAAACGCCTACTTGTTCGAAGCAACGATTTTTACCGTAACTAAATACTTCGTGTTGTATATGACGCTACTGTTTCTCCTTCTTTCATAGAAATGCGCAGAGTAATAGCATGTATCAGCGATCTCGATCAGGAAGAGGGGACAGCTCCTCCCTTAAATTTCTGACTTTCCGTAAAAAGTTTCCCTCTAACTTTCCATCCCGGAAAATGTAGCAGTGCATAAAAGAACTATTTTGTATGTCAACTTTTCTACGTTAGTCTTCCGCGTACACGTGCAAATACAAGTATGGTCTCTTTTATATTACTTGGAAGTCTTTTTTTCTTCCTTAAGTATTTCACGTCTGACTAATTTATTTTATCGTCTCGAGTTGAGAAACAAAAATAAGAGTTTAATTTTTTGAGAATGAGAGTTAAAAGTACAAAAGTTCGACCGGTTTTATGCAGCCGTTACCAAATAAAACTGCCGTATATAGGACATTAAAGCGAAGCTAGAAATATAGTTGTATATATATGTCCATCAAGTGCTTTTCTTTCGTTCAATAAAATCTTTTATATTTGTACTTCACTCTGTTAATAAACGAAACGAAAAGTAAAGCAACCTCCGATAAAATCATTCTATTTTTGCTCCATCACTTTCCGTAAGATATTTTTATAAGTTTTGCGCCACAATTATAGCCTCTCCCCTGGCCAAAAAACAATCGGAATCCCTGCAAGTACGCTGTAATGTAACATTTTGTATGTTTGAAGCTGTAGATTATTGATTTTTCTCTTGATTCGTACAGACGAGCCATATTTTGTTTGTTTGTTGTACTTGTAGGTTTATTATCATCTTGGCTCATTTGACAATGCTTTATCTTATGCACTTGGTGCTGGAAGCTTGTTTAATGTTAATGATAAAACAGAATATGTAGAAACAATTATTTGTAAGATTTTTGCTTTTCTTCTCAGGCTTTCAACTGTACAACATATTTTTGTTTTTGTAGCTCATTGTATCGATAAATACACAAAGTTTCAAGTGGAAAAATTTCAAAATGAACAATCATCCATGCATGTTGATCAACGTCTAGAAAATATTGTCAATAGAATGTTTCAACGGTGTTTCGATGATAAAAAATATAAACAAGTAACTGCATTAGATCGGTGAATCAAAAAGTTATATTCTTACTTTTTTTTGTGTTCTTGCAGGCAATTGGTATCGCACTTGAAACGCGGCGAATCGATATATTTGAAAAAGCAATTAAAGAATCAGTAAATACACATACATCCTCTGGTTACTAACTGCTTTTTAACAGTAACTAAGTTGATTTATTCACATCGGCTTTTACTGAATTCATAACAGTTTTTGTTTCTTTTAGAGTAATACTAATGATATATTATCTTACGCATTTAAAATTACTATGCAATTATTACAAAATCGAAAATTTCGTACGGTTGTATTGCAGACATTAGTGAAATTATACTTAAATCTTCACGTACCGGATTTTATTAATGTTTGTCAAGTAAGACAAAATGTCATTATACGCTTGATTTATGCTGAAATTTTACTGTAAAATAAAGATTTTCTGATCGTGATAAAACTTGATATCAGAGTTTTATGATCTGATCACAAGAACGGCAGTGACGTACCGAGGAATTTTTCGTGGGAGACACACGATCAAAAAATATTTTCTTTCCCCTCCTGGCTATGTCACTGAAGGACGAAGAGTATTCTGTTCCACTCTGACTCGTAGAAGAATGACTTGCATTTCGTCTGCAGTCTAAAAAGGCGGTCTTTTTTTTTCCTGAAGGATTAGAATTTTACCAAGAAGAATTAATTATATGAAAGAATTTTAGAATAAGAAAGTTTTGCACAGCCTGAATAAAGGCTGCTGTCAGGAGGGTAGCAAGATTTTTTGCTAATTTTGTAGATGTATAATAAGTAGAAGAATATTTGTGCAATCTTTGAGCCAGATTCAGGGAAAAATTAGGACATCCATACTTTTTTCTACAATTGAACTATATCGAATAAAATATTTCATTTGTAAAAGCAGAAAAACTTTCATTCTTTGATAAATCGATATCCAATGTGTACCACTGAGGGTGCTAACTGCTTTTTTCTCTTTGTGTCAAAGCTATGCATATTGTAGTATTACTGCAAATTCTTTAAATACTTTTCTATATATTCCAGCAACTTATCTCATTCTGTTTGATAGAATAAACTTATCCTTTGTTGATTTGATACGATATCTATTGATTTTTTTATATTAGTGTTTAATATTTTTGGATGATCCCGATGCTGTCGCTGATATTTTACAAAAGTTAGTACGAGGTACAACCGATCAAATGTTAATGGCTTATCAAATTGGTTTTGATTTATATGAGAGTGCCACACAACAATTTTTAAATAAAATTCAAGATTCATTAAGAGTACAAGCACCAATTCCAATTATTGTTGAGAAAAAAGACGAACAACAAATGTATGTGTATTCTAAAACTCATGAAACGTGTTTTATAATAAACTGATAAATGACAGTTGCATCAGCCAAACATTGAACACAATGGCGAAATTTCTTCTATACGGAATAGCGTTTTCAATATTAAGAGACTATTTTTTGTATTATAGATCGTCTACCTCAAATCAAACCGAAGCCATGGAAACAAATCAAGATGAACGAGTAACATCTCCAACAACGGCAAAAGATGCGGGTACATCTATGATACAACCTACGAAAGACCCAAAAACACTTCAACAAGAACATAAAGAAAAAGTGGATAGTTTGGTGAGAAACCACTAAAACGTTACACCATATTATAAATGAATTCTGATCGTCTTTTTTAGCCTCAAGAGCAAAAACAGCTCCAAGAACGTATAGAAAAAATGCTAATAATTTTAAGTGGTGATATAACAATTGGCTTACATATGCAATTTTTAATTAAAAATAACCATGCTGATCTTCTTATTCTCAAACAAGTTAAAGTAAGTCTTATCCACATGTTACTGTTGATTAAAAATGCAGTAATAAATGGTATCTAGGATGCAGTTCGAAATTCCATATGTCATACAGCAACAGTGATAGCTAATGGATATATGCTTTGTGGAACAACAAGTGATCAATTTTTCAGGTAACTTATTTACGCGCTAGACGTGTATGGATATATACGGTGTTTTTCTCTTTTTTCTCTATAGAGATAATCTTGAATGGTTGGCACGAGCAACGAATTGGGCTAAGTTCACAGCAGCAGCAAGTTTGGGTGTTATCCATAAGGTAACGTTGAATAAAAAACATAAAGTAATAGTCTTGGCTTTAAGGTCTAACGTTGATCCATTTGAGATAGTAATATCATGCTTCCTCATTCTTTTACTGACAAGGAAACATTCCGACGTATTCTACCGTCTTTTTTTGTGAAAACCATTCAAATAGATATTTTTTTTTATGCTGATCACGAGTATCTTTTATTTCCGATTCTGCATCGAGAACTGGAACTATGGTTTCTTAGACGGTTCCTTTTTTTGGAACCGAGACTTTTTGGCTTGTCTTTCTTTTAACAAAATGAAAATACACTGTTGACAAAGCTCCTAAAAGATATATTTGCCTATCATCATTTAAAAGAATCCTTTCGTTTACTGTAAAATGAATTTTATTTCGCTGAATTCTTACTGCCTAAAAAATTATTTTCCGGTTTTAAGCTGACAACGGAGAACTGCGGTTCCTTTCGTTTCGATTCTAAGTCGAGAACCGAAATCGCGGTTCTAACTCTCGGTTTCAAAACCGTTATTCTCGGTAATCACGAGTCTGATTAAACTGGATCTCTGATTTTTAAAGGATGGTGCCTGAAGGAAAAACAATATCGGATTCGTGATCAGCATAAAAAATAACACCTATTTGAATGGCTTTAACAAAAAAAGACGGTCGGATACTCCGCAATACCCTCTCGTGAGTTTGTTGCCAAGATCTCCTGAATATAATGCATTTTAAAAGGACACAGTTTGATAAGAGTATTCTATTTTTTGTGCTAAACAAAAACATTTCCAGTCCGTTCTATAGTGTTGTGAAAAGTTATTGTATTTACTACTAAAAAACTGGTTTCAGCAATTTTTGTCTTTCAACTTTAAATTAAAGCTGCTATTACGTCGACAAGACTCCACCGGCATTGCCAAGCAAAATTCTTCTTTCTTTCTTTTCACACTGTGTCTTTCGAATCAGCCACTCGTTCTTGGTTATCTCTGACATTTGAGGTAAAGATAATTCGGAAGTAGAGGACTGTAGAAGACACATCTGAAATTAGTTTCGGATATTTGCTTTAGTTATTCTATAGTTGATACCACAAAATTACCATATTTTTTAGAAAACTATCGATTTTCCTATGAGATAATTAATGATCACGTGATATCCTTCATAGTGAATATATACTACAATGATTTTTGATATGATGAAAGCTATAGTAGAATATATGAGGCGATAATGAATCAACTGATATAACAACGTACATTCTTTTTGAAAAAAAGTCAGACTATTATCACTTTCAGGCTGTTCTAACTTCGTCACTCAGTCGACTTTCCAATGTTCCCGCAGGGCAGTTGGTTCTCTAGTTTATATTGGTTTTCATTTATTTTTAGGGTCATATTAAAGAAGCATTGAATTTAATGAGTGCCTATTTGCCAAAAGACTCGATGGGTAATTCTCCATTTGCTGAAGGCGGTGGTCTCTATGCACTTGGCTTGATTCATGCTAATCATGGCGGAGACATTATGGACTATCTATTAAACCAATTACGTTCGACACAAGCACCTCAGACAGATGTAAGTCATTAGAAAAATAAATGAAATGAGCTACATGTATGCCTGTCTCGATGATTTACGTTTAGACTGTTCGACATGGTGCATGTTTGGGATTGGGTTTAGCTGCAATGGGCACAGCACGTAGTGATATCTATGAATTATTGAAAACAAATTTATTCTTAGAAGATGCTGTGACGGGTATATTTTCTTTAGGTCATAAGAAAATATCGATATATTTATTGTTTACATACTTTAGGGGAAGCTGCTGGTATCGCCATGGGTTTAGTTATGCTAGGCACTGGGTCAGCCCAAGCTATTGACGATATGGTTCAAGTAAGAATAGGTTTATTGAAGTTAGCTCGATCCATCAAGGTTCTAAATATCTAATTTTTACGAAGATTTCATGTTTTTTGACAGATTTATGACAAATTCGTCATATAGTTATTACTATTGTTTACTTGATACGTTTGTTTCTTGTCATTTAGTATGCTCAAGAGACGCAACATGAAAAAATTTTACGTGGTTTAGCAATTGGCATTGCTCTTGTTCAGTATGGTCGTTTAGAAGAAGCTGATGAGCTCATTGAAAAATTAAATCAGGATAAAGATCCAATTCTAAGACGTTCAGCAATGTATACTGTTGGCATGGCTTATTGTGGAACGGGAAATAATACAGCTATTCGTAAATTATTGCATGTAGCGGTACGTTATTTTTAAGAAAAAAAAGTTATAGATATGTTTATCAATTTAAGAAATTCTTTTAGGTCAGTGATGTTAATAACGATGTGAGACGATCCGCCGTTGAATCACTTGGATTTCTAATGTTTCGGTAAGTACTTACAATACATGTCAAAAAGAAAGATCGACGAAGATAGGTTTTGAATTACTCATGAACAAAATGAGATGAAGATTTGCGTTTTTCAATAATCAACAGTCAAAACATTATCGCATATTCATAGAGATAAAGAATTTTAGAAATATTTTTGAAGTAAATTTTTGGAAAGAAAATTTGGAAAATCAGCTCGTATACCACAATGTTGAGTTGAGTAACAGATTCTGTCTATCTATAGGAGTGTAATGTAATCAAATACTCAACAGTTTTCCTTTTCGAGGAAACATTTATCTCAATATCATAGAGATTACAGTGGATTGTAGCGTACTTTTAGCGATAACACAATAAAATATTGCAAGAACAATCACTTTTTTCTAACATACTCATCAAATTTACAGTTATCCGACTATCTATCCGTAGCTTAATGTGTGTTCAGCTCATGAGTGATAGAGAAATAAGTGTGATGGTCATAGTACTTTATTAAGAGATGAAAAATGCACATTTTGTAAGTCTATTGAAGTTATAAATATGTTATAATATTTACAGCCACATAGACTGGTATATCTAATAGCGTGCACTCCTGAATTTTTTAGATATGTATGGCATGCCAGTAAACTATTAGTCGAATGTTCTATTTCTTCCTTCGTTTTTCTCACGACCATGGCTCAAAAGTCATAAACTCTTCGTATTGTTAATTGAATTGTCTTCGTGGTCTACATTTTTTTCGTTTATGAATTAACATAAAAAAGAGAAAAAGAAACTCTCTCTCTTTTTATGTTAATCAAATGTCTGGAGATATAAAGAAAAGAAAAGAGTACACGATATGTCGTCATCGCATGACGCATACGGTCTTTGTCATTTAATTAATTGTTTTTTTATTATTATGAGAGAAATTTTTGAACTGACATATCACATCGTTCACAGCTTCTCAAAACGAGATTTAACTAATAAATGTCATACGATGATGTTCGTGCAGATTGTTTCGACATGAATATCAAATCACTTTTGACGACATAGTCACTACCATTTTCTGTAATTATTGATTATTCTTTATTAACAGAAATAGTTTGTATAAATTTGCCATCTGTTACTGCTGATGTCTTCTGCCTACGTTTGAAATATTCCTGTTTTGATCTAGTAATAGCATATCATACAGGTTTGCACTCAAACGAGATACAATCCATATTTTAATCAAGTATCTCAGTTGAAAAACCAATATTTCTGCGAAAATATTCGTTTCTCAATTGCGATACAATTTTAAAACGTGCTATTGTGCAACGGTGGGATGTACTAAGATCTATTAGATAACAGACGAAATTTGGTATATAATGTATCTCTATTGACTATCTGAGGAATTATTGCCACATTACATGTCAAATATTGTGTATTTTCATGTCCATGGATACTATTTAACACATCATTTTATCGTTTTTTAAAACAATTGAACAAGAACAATGATTAATTGTACAAATCCATCTTTCACTTTCATTTTTATTCGTACGTTGATGACGAAAAAGCCATATTTCTTGAAACAATATGGCAGGAACGCCTCTTTTCTTTCAAACAATCGAGTTTCTTTTCAAACAATTCAAACAATCACTGTTTCACACTTATATAACTATTAAATAATAGACCTTATTGCATCCTTGCATATTTCAATGTACGTGTCAAAACTGTATCTCAGTTGAGAAATTCGTGACGCCCATATTTTATAAAATATATCTCAGTTGAGAAACGAATGTTTTCGCAGAAATATTGGTTTCTCAATTGAGATACTTGATTAAAATATGAATTCTATCTTAATTACCATTTGAAAGGAAAATTTTTAAGCTACAAAATCAGACGTTTCCTAACTCTGTAGGTTGCTCGACTAAAGAGCTATGAATTTCTCAAAACGTTATGAATTTATTTAATAGTTGACATTTACGTAAACAAGTTCTCTAGTGTATGACAGTATAAATAGTATAAAATGTGTGGCACTGTTATGAATTGTCTTCAATGTCAAATATGAAGTTTTTATTATTTCTTTTGGTCTGTCGTATGTTGAATAATTATTGTGAAAATTTTAGCTGACATTTCTATCTATTCCCTCTAGACAATTTTTGATGTACTAAAGAGAAATAAAAATCAAATGTGATCATTATTCAATTAGAGAAAATTTGATTTTAAACAAGATTTTTTTGTTTTATAAATATGTGAGCTAAATAGAAATGAGAAAGTTAGTTTTGAGATCGAAGAGATCGATTAGAACGACTGTGTTCTGTGATTATGTTGAATTTCAAAATTATTTCAATATACAATTGAAATAATTTTAAACACGATCAACAATATAAAACTCAATTCATTTTTGTAATAACTGTCTAGAATGAATGAGAATACAGTATTAAAATGAATATTACATCCGATCTAAACTGAAATAGAAAAAATTTTTCATTGATAATTAAATAAATTGATACCTCATCGCTTTTTGCTTATTTTTATCAAGTGTTTGAAGGTCGAAGTAAATAGTGAAATCATTAATCAGCATTCTAAACATCTCTGTCTCTCTCTCTCTCTCTCTCTCTCTCTCTCTCTCTCTCCCCCTCTCTGTTCTACTAAGAATCGATGGATAATAAATTAGATTGTTCAATTGACTAGAATCTATCAAGAGTAAACTGCAATACAGCATAGTTGAGGAAAAAGGAAAAAAGGACAAAATAAAATATATTTTATTATATTCGATAAGATTGACGATTGAATTTCTCGTACATCTTCAGCACTAGATTCTATCATTTAAGTGCCAATTTGAACTACATATTAGATAAATTTAAATTTTATGAACAAACTGTGTTGTTCAGAAGATGATAGGATTTACATTTCTTTTTAAGTAACATCAATGACAATTGCTTATTTGATTTTATGTATTAGTCATAGTTTTATGCCTTTTTTCTTTTTGGATTATTATTTCCCATCTACTTATCGCCTAAATATTATTTTCTCTTCTTTCTCTGATATAGTTTTAATTTTCTTGATAAAATCTCCTTCCTAGATAAAGAAAAGTGAAAATAGACTAGTATGCTCATTTACCGTCTAGTAATGTGACAACTAGTCAAGAGTTGAGATGTCTGTTGTTGTTATTCTTACTAGAACAACAAAAAAAAATGTTATGAAAATAATAATATACGAAGACGAATCACATGTTATCAGTCAAATGCCATGAGCGAGTTTTATATACACAGACCATTATTTGACATGTTGACAATCATCGCTTGTCAGTAATTTATCTTATTCAAAAAAACAAAAAAAAAAAAACAACAAAGAGAGGATTATAGATGTTGTTTTGTATTTTGCTTGAAAAGTTTTGACGATAGAAATATCTATGTCATCATTATGTTAGATATTCGCTTCTACACAAATAATGATCATGAGAAAGTGTTTTTTATTGTTTTAATTCTTTCTCATTTCATCATTTATCATCATATATCGAAGGAAAACAATCATCTTAAAAATATAATGTCAAAATATGCGCACTTAAATGTGCTGATTGAGTTAAGAACTCATATATCATATTTTATCTTATAGGCATTTTTAAGCATATACACACATATATACACATACTGGAGAACATCCTCAAATCAAAGATAAATCATTAAGAAGTTGGTATTGGCCACTTATGAACTAAATGAAATAAAAATAAAAGGCTCCATATTAGAAAACAATTTATCTGAGTTCAATTAGTAAACTGTTGAATTGAAAAAATACTAAGAAAATGTTAAAATTACGATCCATTTTTAAATATAAGATAAATTTCCAATATTGAATAATTTTTGAAACTCTAAATCGAGACATGTTTTTGTACATGAGTAGATAGTTTAAAGTACTGTAGTCAAAATGGGTCTTGATTTTCAGTGATTCATCCATAACATCAATTATCATTTTGAACAAGTTCTCATTCTTTTGATTCATTGATAAAAGTCTGAATGTCCTAGTCAAATGTAAAACTCAGCTTTCATCAAGTTTTTGAGATTTTTTCAAACACAAACACATCTACTAGATTCACTGTGACGAATCACTGAAAATCAAGGTTTTACTCGATTCCCATTTTGACTAAGAACATTTTAAACTATCTACTCATATACAAAAACGACTATATTGCTATTTTAATTTCTAAACAACCACACTGAATTGTGAAAATCTTTTTTTGTTTAGAAAAGATTGACAATAAAACTTGCCCTAGTAGTGCGTGTTTTCGATCTAGACTTTCAAAATGCACATCTCTCTTTATTCAAAAGTGTAAATCAATCGTCGAATTTATCTTATTTAAAAATGGATAGTTAAAATGATGACTTGGTTAATTTAGTTGGAATATTGTTATTACTCACAAATAAAATAGTGAAGAAAATTTAAGGATATTAATTCTATAATAATATTCTAATTCATGACGAAAATCTCTACGAGTTATGAGACTTTTATTTTGATTCGTTAAAAATTTATTAGAATAATTTACTGGCATAATGGTGCAGCCAACATCAGTAATTTGCATAATTTCTCTGTTTTTCCACATACCAATATATATACACACACACACACACACACATACACACACATACACATATCAACTCAAATACAGACTCAATTATACATGTTTGTATTTATGAAATAAAGAAAACGGATAATAAAAATATCGTGCAAACGAGCAAACGTAATAAATAATAAATGAAATGTATTTAGTAGAAACAATTTGAAAGATGTATAAAAATAATGGTACTTATTCCCTGTCATATGATTATGCTATCATATTAAGTTCTTCTATATAAAAACAACTTTTCTTTTTTGTCTATGTTTTTGTACTGTTCATTATGAAATTTTCTCTATATATTTAATCTCAGATCTATATGTACACAACAAAGATTAACAGAAGAAGAATAAAAAAAATCTGTTGCGTAACACAATAAAAAATAAAAATGTGAAATAGAACAAAAAAAAGAGTAAAGAAAAACTGTATTTAATGACCGATCGGTCTATGGATCAATCGTCAAAACAGAGAAAAACCGGGAGATTCTATTGACTAGATCACTCTACTGTTTTTATTTATTTTTTATTTTTTATTCAGCGCCCGCACTGATTTAGATAACTGATGATATTGAGAATAATTATTGTTGAAAAAAAAAAAATTTTTTTTTTTTTTAATATTTATTTATTAAATCGTTGAATATCATTGATTATTAAACAATTTTTTCGTTGTAAACGAGTAGTATGTTGATTATGATGTAAATAATATAAATTTGATGTTGAATAATATTGAAATTTTAATAATTGAATAAATTTAATACGAAAATTACGATTAAATATTGTATAGACGAGTGGATTTATTGTTGAACTTACATAACCTAACCATGATAAAATATTTATAATTTGTATATTAATCGAACATTTTTTACATACAGCTTGTAATAAATTCATAATACAAAATGGAAACCAAGCAATAACAAATATAACAAATACAACACCGAGTACTTTAACAGCTTTTTGTTCATTTCTTACCGCTGAACTTTTTGATCGACTATTAAGTATATAAGGTTTTGTTCGTCTCGATGATGGTTGACCATTAAACGGTTTTATTGTTTGTTCTAATTGTAAATTTTGATGTTGTTGTCGATGTTGATGTTCATTATTATTATTACCACCACTATTTATATAATGACGTACATTTTTAAAATAATTAATAAATGATTTTGATTGTTGAGTTTGATCAGATATTAATGGTTGTGTCGTAGCACCAGATTTAATTAATTTTTGTTTTTCAATTGGTTGTTGTTGTTCATGATCTTGATGATGATGTTGACATGTACATTTTAATTGACAAAATGGATTTTTTGGACATTGAAAATATTCAGCATGAGGTGAATGAATTTTTTGACGAAATGATGATGATGGTGAAATACTTAATTTTGTACTTGTTTGATTTGTTTCAGTTATATCATCTTCACTATCATCAGATGATGGTGGTAATGAATTTTCAACAACTTTAATAATACGTTGATGATGAGTACTATTAACAATTGGTTTTGTTAATTCACCATCTGAATTATTATCTGTTTCAATTGAACATTGATCAATATTTTCTAAACGAGGTTGTTTAACAGAATTTTTTAATTTTGTCATTGGTATATATAATCGTTTTTCTATTGTTGTTGTTGTTGTTGGTATATGTCGTCTAAGAAATGGTTTTGCTGCAAGACTAGCAGCTCTTGCCAATTGTTCATTAGCTAATTGTGTTTGACATTGTTTAATTTGTTTTTTTAATCTATTTACTGTTAATGTATACATGACAATAACAATACATAATGGTATAACAAATGCAACAACAGAACCATAGGTTATAAATAAATTATTATTTAATAAACATTGACCATTAACAATAACATTATTTGGATTAATTATACCCAAAAAAATGATTGGAGATGAGAGAAAAATGGCTACAAACCAGACAAGTATAATAAGTCCCCATATTTTACATTTACGATTACGATTTCGTGCATTTAATGGATCTTCTATTGCTAGATAACGATCAATTGATATAACAACAATGTGCATTATAGATGATGTACATGAACAGACATCCAAAAATATCCATAAATCACATATAATAGGTCCCAATATCCACGAACCTAAAAACAGTGTGTAAATATATTTGTGTACATTTTCTTTCTTTATTTTTTTTCTATTATTTACACTCATTCTAAATCTTTTATCTTACAAAATACTTATTAAAAATTCTATTCTCTATAGAAAATTTTAATTGAAAAACAAAACAAAAAAACATCAGTTTTAATTCGTTTAAAAAAAAACAAGAAAACTACATAATAATTATTTTTTTACCTGCAAATTCTTTAACAATGGCTAATGGTATAACAAGTCCACTAACAAGCATATCAGCTAAAGCTAATGAAAATAGAAACCAATTTGTTATATTTTGTAATTTTTTTTCTGTTGCTATAGCTAAACACACTAATAAATTTCCAATAATACCAATAAATGCAAATGAGGTAAGCAGTAATGCGGGCCAATAATAGGACGAATTTGTTGCTGCTACCTGTTCATTTTCATTTAAAAACGACGAGACATTTGCGTTCATTTAAGTTCATTTGTGGAAATAAGAAAATTTTTAACAATTACATTTTTTGATATAATGATTGTACAATATAAAAAAAATATATATAGATATTTTCGATTAATAAACAAAAATTAGCATAATGAGTTCAACATATATATATATCTATATATATATATATATATATATACAATAGAAATTCTTTTTGCTCTCTTGTATTAGACGATGATGAAGAAAAAAAAAAAATCTAAAATAATAAAGGAAAGAGAAAGAAGAAAATTATATACTATCTCGTCTTTCTTTTTTTCTTTTATTTTTTTTCAGTTTTTTCTTTTCTCTAAACATGTTCGATTGGAGAAGAAGAAAATCTAGAGTAACGAAGAGAGAAAATATACTAATAACTATAAACTATTTCTTGTTGAAAAAAGACTTATGCAGTTTAGTTATTTATTGATCATCTAAATTATCTCACCGCTATTTGTTATTTTTTTTTTGTTTTTTTCTAAAAGAGAAAACAAAATATAAATCTTGTTAATGATGATAATTTTGTTTGTCTTTTTTTCATGTTCAATCAAAAATAGAATTCTAAACATACACTGAAATACTATATAATGTTCTAGGTTGAATATTTGACTCTGATATCAAAAGTTTTTTTATAGGTTAATGGGTCTATAATAGAAAAAACAAAAACAAATTGACAGTGTAAAGTCTTTAAAAGATGTCTTTCATCCAGTATGATCAATTTCATCATCATCATCAAATATTTGAATTAATGAAAGAATAAATTTTGGATATTGTATATTAAATTTTTCCAATGATCAGATTAGATTGTCTTTCTAAAAATTTGTTTACCGTTTAACAAGATTTAGTTCCATTTCGTTTACTCTTATATATGTCTCTAGTCTTATAAACTTAATTTATATTACCATGTCATTGTTTGATCAAACACTCTATGTATATGTGTAAGTTTCTCAAAAAAAAAAAAAGAGAGAAGAAAACATCTTAATACTTCTATTACTATTATCGTCATTATCAATAGAAACAGAGAGAGAGAGAGAGAGAGAACATCTTTTTTGTCTAATAAATAAAACTTAGTAATTATTTTGAAAGAGACTCATTTATAAGTGTTAATGTGACTGTTGCTGTCAACAACAGAAAAAATATTCTCCTTCGTCTTTATCCCGAAAAAAAAAAAATATTCGATCAGACATAGGAAAAAACCAAAAAAAAAACAATAAGTTTTTTCATAAAATATGAAAACTAATGAAAAGAAAAGTCTAAAACCTAAATATCTAATCTACTATATTAGGATATAACTAGGTGAAAAACATCAATGAGAAAATGATCAGAACAAATAATAATAAAATAGCATACTCACTTTCCCTTTAATGAAGCAGATAATAAAAGAAATATTCTCAATGAAAAGATTAAAATAGACAATTTATTTTTATTTTTTTATTAGATTTAAGGAAAGATAAGAAGTGTTGTTGTTTTTTCTTTCCAAAAAATATCGATAATTGGCACTTTTCTTTAAAAATCAGACATTGATACAATTTAGTGTAGATCTGTTGAAACAATCGAAACAACATAATTGAAATAAGATGGTGAATGACATACTTGATGAAATAAAACATTTGTTTGATATGACATTCACCTTCTTTAATGAAATAAACTCAATGTAGATTGTCGGAAATGCCATGGATTCTATTCTAAAAATGCATTGTCAGAACTGAATATAGTTCATGTAGTTTAAAAGAGATAAACTATATTTTTATTTACATTTCCGTTAAAAGAATTTCTTTAAAACGGTGTTTAAGTAATCTTATTTCTAAATAGAAATAATTGAAGACGTAAAAATTGAATAGACTTATCTCGGTAGTTATAAAGAAAACATAAGATTGAAGAAAAATAAAAAAGAACACCCATATACTCCTAGAAATATATTAAATGTAAGTGTTTTTCATAGCCAGTGATATAGTTGACCTAATAAAGAGTTGTAATAAGATAGATACAAGAATGTGTCTTAGTAAGTAAAACATTTCGGTTCTTCTATATTTTCTTTACTTGTCTATTGATTAAAGAAGAAATTAGAATTTTGTTGTTATTATTTGTTGTTGTCCTAGAAATAGTATGAAGATAACAATAATAGTAGTAGACTATTTTTTTTTTTGAGTTATAATTTTTCCCTGCTATACAACTAGTAGTACACGTACGTGGTTTAGAAGAATGCAATGATCATGAATAAAAGAAGACACATATCTGTCTCAAACAAGTCAAACACTCGTCTTCTTTATTTAACAATGACCTTACATAATTTTAACAATCTATTAGGTCAAGAACACAATGTTTTACATGTATTTATCATGACAGTGTAATACAACAAGAATTTAAGACTATTTCATGTAATAATACAATGCTTAACTGTCCATAGTCAAATGACAGAATTATTAAGAAAATTTTAAATTTGCTTAATCTGCCAAACAAATATAAGCGTGACGTTCTGATTTAAGAGCAATTGTACTCGAATTAAAACATTCCTCTACAGTCTGTCAAAAATGAGATTGTATGGTGAGATAAAAAAACAAAAAAACCAAAACTATAATGACATATGGATGGTTACATACGTAGAAGAAGGAGAGAAACGGATCGTTATAAATCATATATGCTTCTGGCATTTTATGATCCATTACATTTTGTACTCAGAATTAAAGAAGTTACTATCATTATCACCAATTGTTTTTCAGATTAACAGAAGACGACACAGATTATCAGTATTTTTACAAAAAAAAAAAAAAAAAAATGAGAGAAGAAGTCATTATTCCATTAGAAAAAGAAAGACAGTTTGCTATAGAAAAATGCCTAGAGCTTTGAATCTGACGCATCACCCCGTTAATGGACGTATAGTTCAGTCATTATTATCAGGAGGTAGACGAAGTAGATACACATGTTGAAAAGAGTATAAAGTCTATTTGCGCAGTCAACTAACATTGATGACATGTATGTTACCTGCTGTTTCGAAAAGCTTGTCAATTACCTAAAATGTTCTCATATTGTGGGAATCAATTAACTTTCTTCAAAAGTATGATAATTTACACACTTATCCTTGTTATTTTTTTTTTGCGTAGGTTATTTATCTAACTCATTTTTGACGTTGATTGTACAATACATATACTAAGAAAATAGAGAAAGAAGTTATTTGTTATCTTCAGAAAAACAAAAAAAAAACGTCGTCGTTTACATATATAATTGAAATTTAGTGACAATTTGTTTATGGATTTTTCATCACTTAGAATAAGCAAAGATTTTATTATATTTTTCTTAGTATGTGTATCGGTATCAAATATCATCTTTAGTAACACATTTTATAAAGTTGTTCGAGTTAATTATATCAAATTTAACAGTTATTGAAGTCAGTTATTATATTTTATTTTTAAACATACACAATAGTATGGTTGTCTCACTTCGGACAGCTGTTACAAAAGTAAATTTGTTCTTTTCACTATACTTGTATTTTTTTTAAAGAATAATACTTGGCCAATTGTTTTTACAAAAAAAGAATCATCTAGGGGTTCTATTTAATAGAAATCTTCTCCAAAAAAAAAAACAGCAAAAAAAATGTATCAATTTAGTAACTATAAAGATACAAAAAAAAAATTTTTTTTTCTTTACCAAAAAAATTGTTATCCTGTTTATTGTCGATTACTGGTTTAATTTTCATCAAAATAAAAAAAAAAAATTGATAAAAAACAGAAAGAATTATTTGACATAAAAATTTTGACATTGAAAATGTTTGTAAAACGTCAATTAAATTGTTCACATCTCACTTGATCTATGATTTACGTCATAGATTTTTTTTCTCAAGTTTTTTATTCATTATCATGATAATATCTTATTAATCGAGTCTGTCACTCATGTTTTCGTCACAATTTCGTATTACGATTAACACTAATAGTTTTTTTTTTTACCTAGTTATTTCAATATTCTATATGTCGTGGATGTGAGCGTTTACTGTAGAAAAACGTGAAAATATGAGAGACCTAATTATCTTGATTACTTTCAATCATTAGGTCAAGATTGATTTCTCTATACGAGGCTGTGATTACACGTGTCTGAGTGTAGTTGAAGCGAACGTAAAATAATTTTGTATCATCTTTTATTGACCCAAATTTATCCTACATGGCGATCGATCGATGACTTGTCGAATATAGTAGAAAAATAAAAGCATAGTATTACTCAATATGATTCATTGAGGTACTTCAAGTACCTAGTATACTGCTAATGTTTTTCGCGAAAAATGATGACTGATTAATATATCGTTATATTTGGTGATATTAATATCAATACAGTTCAATTTGTTCTTTTACATGACATATAGTAGAGTGATGCTTAAAAATTATAATTTTACTTCTTGATTCCAATAAACAAACATTACAGAGAGTACAAATCGAATAACATTCTCTTTCTTAATAAAATAATAAGAACCCGTTTAGAAATACGAATTTAAAATTGATCACATAGAAGAATATTTTAAAAAAAGACGAAATATCTACAAAATGTCTTTTTGCCTGTAAGATTGAGAAATGTTTTTGCTTTTCTTTAGTTTAGACATTGTCAAAACTTGTATTACTGTATGAATCTTGATATTGAACAGAAATATCCATTTCTTCCTGCTATTCTTAATGATGTATAGATAACATGATAATTATTGAAAGAAATTGTCTACTGTGAATTGTATTATCTTGACAAGAGTGTTTGCTTCGATCGATAGTATTTCGACTCGAAAAATATTTATTTATAGTAACACGTTGATGTAATTACGTATACATACAGGAAAATTTTATCCAAAATTATGCGTGATTAGAGCTACGCATAGATTTTTCATGCAAAACAGTGAAATGATTCACATCTTTTCATGTAGAAGTTTTAGGAGTGATCACGATTATATCATACATAGTTTTTTACCAGACAGAATTTTCTAAAAAAAATTTTCAGTGGGTGTATAGTGATACTGTTTGAGTATATCCAGATGGAACATTTATTTCCGTACAATATGGTGACACATATTTATCCCAATAAAAGCACGTACCATAAATTATCAGAGAGCTTCGATATATTAACTCACCTTGAATTATTGTAAAAAACATTTTAAGTATCCGATATTTTTGAGATTTTTGATCTGCGTGACGATATAGTGCGTCTCAAAGATGCACGGAGCTCCATTTCTTCCACCTCACTTCGTCGCAAACTTTTCATCTCACCCCATAAAAAAATTTTCAAGCATCGTAATATAAGAGCGAGTTCCACAACACGGTGCTTTATTCATAAAAAAGTCGATATCTACTCAGTTTAATAAAATATTATAACTACAAAGAAAATCTCTGATATACAAAGTCATTTTGAACAGCTACAATTATAGTTCAAGCAAGCGACTGAGTTCATAGAAGCTTAAAATTGTGGACAGAAAAATGAAAGCATAAGGGGTCGTTTAAACGATGGAGTCGATCAAACGTCTATTAATCGAAAAAAATCCCTTTCAAGATTTATATATAGAAGAATTCAACATTCTTTTTGAATTATGCTGACCCTGTGATCTCAGAACGACATGACAAATGAACGGATGTCTCTCAGAACACGTTCTGAATTTAGCTTGATCAGAGATCTAAATAGACTTCGCTATTTCTTTCGTTATGATCTGACATAGCCTGTAACACTTTTATTGACTTTCGATTATTTTCTCAATAATTCTTTGTTCTTTCTTTAATCTCTGTTCTTTTTATCTTAGAACTCCTGAACAATTTCCATCTGTTGTTGGTCTATTAGCCGAAAGTTATAATCCTCATGTTCGTTATGGCGCAGCGTTGGCACTGGGAATCACCTGTGCTGGAACAGGAAATAAAGTAAAAGAGATGTCATTATCTTTAATATTTTTACTCACCATCATTCTGATGTTATTGTAGGAAGCTATTGCCGTTCTGGAGCCAATGTTAAATGATGCTGTCAATTATGTGAGACAAGGTGTTTTAATTGCATCTGCATTGATCTGTATACAGCATACAGAAGCGACATGTCCAAAGGTAATAAAAGTTCTATAGTAGTAATAAAGAAGAACTTCCTTTTAAAACAAAAAGACTAAGTTGTGAGTTAAATATGGTGCACGATAGAGTCAACTATCCAATAATTAGATATAAATTTCATGATAAAGTGATAAACTTTAAAAATATCATATAAAGAAGGGATGGTGGTAGTGATCTCATTCTAGAGGATATTTGACTCTATCAAGCATCATATTTAACTCAATAGGTCAATCTTTTATACCAAAGGAAGTACTCTTAAATGGATTTCTGAGAAGAACTGTTCAGTTTGTGTTCAATTATCATTATGTTCTTTTCTTCAGGTAAAAATGTTCCGTGAACATTATATGAAAGTGATTAGTGATAAACATGATGATGTTATGGCTAAATTTGGAGCAATATTAGCACATGGAATACTCGACGCAGGTATGCTAGAAAAAAAAGAAATTAAAATCGAAAGATAAATAAATATTAACTATTCAGGTGGTCGGAATGTAACAGTGTCATTATTAACGCGTAGTGGTCAAACAGATACAATGGCTGTTGTTGGTCTACTTGTATTTACACAATTTTGGTATTGGTTTCCGTTATCATTATTTTTATCATTAGCATTTTCACCAACATGCCTGGTGACACTGAATCATGATTTAAAAGTATGTAGTTTAATTACTTATTAGATGAACTGAAATTCCACCTGTTGTTTTTAATTTGTTTTTGTTAGATGCCAAATGTTGATATAATTTCGAATGCCCCACCATCCGTGTTTGCCTATCCACCACCATTAGTCGATAAAAAAGAAGAGAAAAAAGAAAAAGTTGAAACAGCCGTCTTGTCAATTACTGCTAAACAAAAGAAGAGGGAACAAGAGAAGAAAGGAGATAAAATCGATGAACCAATGGAAACAGTATGTATAATCTTATAGAAACTAGATACACATTTTAAAAAACAATCCTTTTCCATTTAGGATAAACCAGCTGCAGCTACAACTTTATCAACGACGCCAGCGACCACAGTAGCAGCAGCAACAGCAGTAGTCGAAGAAGACAAGGAAAAGGAAAAGGAGAAAACTGGCGAAAAAAAAGACGAACCAAAGAAAGAAAAAGAACCCGATTCAGAAATATTACATAATCCAACACGCGTTATGAAAGCACAGGTAAAATTAGAAAATTTTTTTCAATTACTATCCATTTCAAAATAGAATGAACTCGGCTGCTTTTTTTGAATAAAAACTGAACGAAAAGAGATGAATAGTTACGGTTTTCAGTTTCTGAAAGTAGACACCAGGACACCTCAAAACTTCAGAAGATACACTATTTCGTCTTATGTCTATAACTACGGGACAGAAAAATCAAGAAAGCCATTTTTTGTTCCAAGGTTTTTCTAGAAGTCCGACTGGAAAAATCGCATCCTTTTCTTCAAACTTTTTCCAGTTTTCATATTAAATCATACATAGAGCAGTCCAAGTGAGACAGAAGTTTTGAGGCCGTTATGCTGAATTTTGACGGAGTTATGAATGTTTTAATATTAGAGGAAAATAGTCTAAAATGGGTCTTGACTCCCATTTTGAAGAAGACACTTTGGCCTATCTATCCAGGTAAAAAAGCACTATATTGGCACTTTAGTTTTTGGAAAACTAGACCGATTTTCCAAAGACTGACGAAATCCTATATTCAAAAAGGATTTTGAAATTCGTTTCGTTTGCTAAAAGGCGTGCTCTGGTGTCTATTTCAGAAACTGAAAACTGTAACTATTCATCTCTTTCCATTCAATTTTTATTCAAAAGAACAGCCGTGTCCATTGAAATGATTGGTGGGATATTCAGTCTACAGAATAAAGCTGAATCGTTTAATTATTTTTCTTTTTATTATTAGCAACGTGTAATTAGTATGCCAAAAAATGCTCGATATCAACCATTGAAAGATATCACCCATAGTGGCATTATTCTCGTTAAAGATACACAAGCAAGTGAGCCTGAAGTATTTGTTGAATTAGCCAAAGGTAAATTTATCATGTTACTTTCTTTCTATCGTAATGTTAACTTTATTTTTTTATTTTATTTTTCATAGCTGGTGGTCCAACTAAAGAAGAAGATCTCCCTGAACCCGAACCACCTGAGCCATTCGAATACCGTGACGAATAGAGAAATAAGAGTATGGATGAGCATAATGAACTTTTTATTGTTCAACAAATTAGGTCAAATTTCTTTTTTTTTCTGTTGGTTTTATTATTTATGCTAATTGCTTTTGTTTTTCTCACTTATTTGTACTTATTTTTAAAAAAAACTATACATACCATTTTGTTGCCATTTTCATGTATTTACAATATTCGTTTTTGTGCTTCGTCGGGTTCTTTATTGACAGAAATAAAATGTCTGAATAGGAATGAAAAATAATGAATATTTTTCTTTATTTATGAACGATTTCGTACACTCAGGTGTTTGGGAATGACAGTTCCAAAATATATGAGATATTTCAGTATGTAAAATGTTTTTTCGAGTATGCTTTAACTGAAGTACGATCAAATCTTTACTATAATTTACATCGAGTTCAATACCTATCGAGTGAGCCATTTTAACTATTATCTCAAATTGACTAGTTGATTTTAAAAGATGTAAAAGACAAATTTGAAATGATAGCGTTCAAAAAAAATGTCAATTCGTGAATTATTTTGTAAAAGGTACGAAAAAAAACATAAACAGATCTCATATCACAACGAGAACATTTCAAGTAGCAACATCTTAAATTTAAGAATAGACATATCTTGGATAAGTATGCAATTGAGGAAAAAAGCAAAATTATTTGATTTTATTATCATGTGCTTTCGTAAAAAACTGTTAAATTTTGAAGTCTACCTTGGATAATATTAGTGAACGGTTCGAGTTCTTAATTCAGAATTTGTAGAAAATTATACAGATTTAATAATTTCGTAAAATTCTTTATAAACTTTCTTTAAATTTCTTAGACGTCTTTAGTTTTAGCGAATTTTCGAGAGATAATCGAACAGAAACGTATAAGGAAAAGAAAATTTATATACTTCCAACTGCTGAACTAAATACTCGTTATACTCTTATACCATTCTGAGAAATAGCGGGTTTTTTTTGTGAAGCAACTTTTTTCTTTTGATGAGGATTGGCTAGAGAGATATCAAATCTAAAACATGGAAATCAGAAGATAAAAGTTCAAAATCAGAAATCAGAATACTTTAGAAGAAAAAGGAGCAGAAGCGAGTCAGAAAAACTTCCAAAAATCAGAATTTTTCTGCCAATATCAGACGATCTGGGATCTCTGATTGACTACTGATAAACAAATTCATAACCAAAATATTTTTACATGAATTAAAGCGGCTGATAACGAATGTTTCGATCCGTTGCTGAAGTTCTCCCTACTTGATTCCGAGATTGTCAGAAAAACTAAAACTATCGAAGAATGCTAATAGGTGGAAAGTTAAACGTCTAGAGCAGAGCTGGAATCTGTTGAGAAACGGCAAACCGGTTCGGTTCGGCCGGTAAACTGATCGGTTGGAATTATAACTCAAATCGGCGAAAACCGGTAAAACACCAGCGAAAAATTGGCGAAGTTTTTTGAAAATCGATTTTCAGAAACAATTTCCCCCAGAAATGAAATAGTTTGCGAGCACGTGTGAGAGATCCTTCACAATAACAAGTCTGTAACAGTTAACCTTAAAACAAGTGATGAAAATAATATCTATCTTGAGCATCGTCTTATTTATTCTGACTGGAAAAGACGTGAAATTTTAGTTTTTTGACGAACAACAGGGAAAAAAGAGCAGATGTTTCGAAAGTTTCAACCAGTGAAATACCGGTCTTTACCGGCTCGATTGACTTTTTCAACCGGTTCGACCCTGTCCGGTACCGATCCGGCCGGACCGGTTCCAGCTCTGGTCTAGAGTACTCTTTAGAGTATTAACACATGATGAAGGACATCTAGGTTAGTATGAGAGGACACGAATAATAAGTTTAGCCTTCAAAGACATATAAGATATACTACTTATAGATAATGGTTGGTCTTAGTTTCTTCATCAGTCCATAGAATGAGGTATCCGCTATGCATTGATAAAACTCGCAGATATCCATCTGTTTTCTATCAAAAATTATTCAAAACATATCTGTGACATTCTTTGTTGAAACGAATGGTAGTTGTCCTAGAGAGTAGACACACGAAACTGAATGAGATAAATAGTAGGGATGGTACATTACTGCTACTGTTACCAGTGATACATATCCGACTCTTGACCATTTTTACCGAAAAATAAAACATTCTTAACTCAGTTGAAATCGATCAAAACTAGTTCAGACTATCAACATATACCGTATTTTACATATATCGTATCATAAAGTTTAGTGAACATTTCAAAAATCCTAACAAAATACTTCAGTTTCTGGAATGGTCTTCTAGAAATCTTCCGAATTAGAAAATATTTTTTTGTGACCTCGAATGTACAATCTGTTTGAGTAAAATATAGTATATGTTGGTAGTCTGAACTAATTTTGATCGATTTCGACTGAGTCAAGAACGTTTTACTTTTCAGTGAAAATGGTCCAAAATCAGATATGCCACCACCACCTAGTATAGGTTCGATATAAGCTTTATTCTGTCAGAATACAAGCGGAATAATATTCTATTATAGTATTCTAAACTAAAACTATCAGAAAACACAAAATCAATTTTTGTACGAATAGAGACTCGAACACATGAACTTAGCTTTGCAGCAGAGCTCCGTATGGACTGGACTGAGCCGAAAATTTTTTGAGTTCATAGACTCGGACTGGACTTAAACCTTCAAGATTGTGGACTGGTCTAGGCCAGAGTTGTAACCGGTCCAGAATTTTCAAACCAGCCCGGTCCGACCGGTTGAAAAAAATTTTCAGACCGGTAAAAACCGGCAAAAACCGACCGGTATGTTAGGTCATGTACTGCCAGTTAAAACGAGAGGCTTCAAAAAACATCCATCTGCGTGTTCCTTACTCACATTTTTATTAATACTCAAGAAGAAATGTGATGCTACAGTCGTTTATATCTGTAAGTTTTCCCAAAGATGAATATGCGATGTTTCTATCTCGAGAAAAAACAGGCATCTACCTGCCACTCAATTGGTAATCTTCAAATCTTAAATTTTTTTACTTAGATTTTGCAAAAAAAACTAATATTTCTCTTTGAACGGCAGTGACACCTTAAATCTGGTCTCTAACAAAACATTATTGAGATAAGTTGAGAAGTTTTTCTCAGCTGACACTGTTCTGATTGAGCTTTTTAGGGAGTTAAAAAAATTTCGATTAAAAAAATGAAAAAGTTTAGACAAATTGAAGAAAATAAGGTTGATGTTTTTTGTAACAATATGATTATCTTTGATAAAAGAACTTAGACTTGCTCTCGACATATTTTATTGAAAAAAATTGTATATCTAGAAAATTGTGAAATTCATTTTATGACTTAATCCTGAAGGGGACTAGAGGGAGTTTTACGACTAAAAAATTTCTTTAGACCGGTAAAAACCGGTGAAAACCGGCCGGATCGGACCGGTTACAAGCCTAGACTCTAGGCTTGAAAAAAAGTTATGGATTCACTGAATCGAGGAATAATCCGTAAAAAACATGTTTTTGTATTCTGGACTGGACTGGAGTACTTTTTCAGAGTCCATGGACTGAAAAAACTGTTTTTCTTGGACTCGAACTGGACTGGCTTAGATTTCTTTAATTCATGCACTGGACTGGATTCAGAATTTTGAGTTCATACGGAGCTCTGCTTTGCAGTAAACTGCAAAAATAAATCCACTGTTCTGTGTCTATATTCTGTACTACAATTGTAGTAGTCTGATCAACTCGATGTTAACAGTAGTCATTTTTTTTAGGATAAGTTTCAGTAGACTATTGAACTTTGATTTAATAGAAATACATGAAACGTCACTATTACTAAGAATAGGAATCTCTTTCAGTATTACTTTAAATCAGGGAACCCTGATGAATCGAGCTATGCATCTAACCCTGTTAGATCTCAAGATAAGTTACAACTTGCTTCAGTACAGAGTTCAGCACGTAGAAGACCTCGCTTTGTCTTATAAATAACGTCTTAGAGCGATGTATCGCCAATTTAAAGAAGCATCTGCTCACATCCGGCTTCAAATCTATAAAACTTGCATTTTGAGTAAGATGGACCATACATGTGCATTATATGATAGTGACTTTGCAAATAACAATACCCGTCTAGAATCTGTTCAACGCTTGGCTGCACATATGATCACACGCGATTTTAATAGTGCAGGATCTGACCTAGTGAACAAATTAAACCTTTCTCTGCCTTCGGTGAGACGTAAATATTTCCGGCTCGTTCTCTTTTTCAAAATTTTTAGAGGATTCTCCCCTGCTTCCCAGGTTCCTTTTGCTCGAACTCGGACCATCCTCAGCAGTTGCTTTTACCGAACTGCTCGGGAGTGGAATACAATCCTACCCGAGGCTGTAGTGAGCTCTCCCACTATTAAAGACTTCAAAACTCGTTTGCTCCAACACCTGCAAATATGATTGTGGTAGTATAAAGGTGGCAAAAGTCTTACAGGTGCTAAGCACTTGTTTTTACTTTCCTGGCAATATGGTTTTGTTCTCGTTTTCATGTTAACGTTTTTTGTTGAAAACTTTAATGTAACATCTCTTGAATTATTTGCCAAAATAAAACAAAACAAACAAACTTTCCTCAGTAATGTAATATATGAGTAATAGTAATACACTACTAAAATATATAAATTACCGTCATAATCGAGTCTAAATCAGAGATTGTGACGTTTTCAATATTGAAAGAAGGAAGAGGAGAATAGAAATACGTTTTGTAATTGCACAAGTTACTTGTGCAATTACAAAACATAAAACAAAATTACACATCAAGAACAGCATTAAAAATATAATGTTTGTAGAGTAGAGAACATACAATCTTATATATATATATGTGGGCATATATATTGTGAGTTTTCATCTATTACAGATGCTCGATTATCGATCATTTCAGATTTCTTTCAACGTACTGAGTATGTTTACAGCAAATACTATGATGAATTGTGGTGAAAATCGTAGAGCAAAAGTCATATCGTTGGTGAAATTTTCAATTTTTAGGAGAATTTCAAAATAGAATAGGTCTGCGCGTTTCTTTGAATAACTTTTCTAACCAAAAAAAGATAAAGACGCGTGGTATTTAATAATCCACAGAAAAGATTGAGGCACATCTCGTGATAAACAAAACTCTAAGAGCTTTTTCGAAGCCAGGATTTTGAGAGTATTTTCGGAAACTTAGATAAGTTGTGCTCGTCAAAGTGAGACAAAATAGTGTTTTGTATGTTCTTTTGTTCTAATTAAATTAATTCATGCAGCGTGTATACAAATGTAGATCAGTTTATTAAAACTTATTGCACCATATGCATCTCATAGGTTTGACTTTGAAAGAAATTTAAGATGGTTGACTAAGCAGCAATATATGAACACTAATTGTTTGATAAAAGCAGCATCCATATTTTATTCAATTAAAATTAATATTACTCAACGTTTTGACTGTCCGTCCATACAGTCATTTTCAAGAGAACGTACTGTACATGAAAATTAAGTTAAACAGAATAAGAATTTCTAAGCTAAGTAGTATTTTTTTCAAAGTTCGACCTTGTAAAAGATAGAAATCATTTATAGTTGAATTAGTGAATATTTATTATCAAACATGACGGTTTATCGAGCACTTATCCACATTATTAAAATAATAAACAACAATTTAAAGGGAAAGGTTAAAATACAGATACAATTTTCGATACAATCAAACAGCAAACATAATTTTGAATATTGTACGAAAATTCAACATATTGATGATAATTAAGCGATTTAAGTATTTTGTAGAAGATTAGAGATATCTCTCGGAAAAACATCTATGCTCAGTTTTTATTATAATAAAATTATTCTATCATATTTAGTTAAACAATGGAATTTTCCAAAAATCCTCCAGAAGAGCAGATCGAAGAACTAGCTGTTCTTCAGTCAATATTCGATAAGGATTTTCAACAATTTGATCTTCGTAATTTTGAAGTTGTCATTCGATTTGATCTAGTATTATCACCAATAACGATTCGTCTACAATCCCGTTCACATGTTATTCATCATTTTCCACCGTTAAATTTGGTTATTCAATATCCACAAGATTATCCAAAATACCATCCACCTATATTCATTCTTTTACATAATTTTTTATCAAAAACACAATTGACAATATTATGTTTCCAATTAGATCGCATATGGCAACAGCAATCGCCAATGAATGTGATTGTTTACAAATGGATTGAATTTCTGAAAGATGAATCAATGAATCTACTATGTAATAGAGAATTAGTGTTGACCGACCTAACCACTATAGATGAATCGTCAAATGATTCTCGAGCAGTGACTACATATGATAATCAATATGCTAAAAGAATATTTGAACAGTTACTAGAATATAACAGAGAACAAAATCATTTAATTTTTCAACACTCTGTTCATTTATGTGAAATATGTTTGGAACAGTATATGGGGGATAAATGTGTACAATTTCAAAAATGTTCGCACTATTATTGTTTACAATGCCTGAATCAGTATGCAAAAGAACATATGAATACTGGAACAATTAATTGTCCACATAGTGAATGTCTTGAAACACTTTTGCCATCTGAAGTTCGTCGAATATTAAACGATACCAAATTGTATGAGAAATATGAACGATTTCAATTTGAAAAGGGTCTGGAAAAGTTGAACGATATTGTTTGGTGTCCTCGATGTCAAAAACCGGTCAGTTTCGATGTTGATTCATCATTGGCAATATGTTTACAATGTCAATTTACATTTTGTTTAAAATGTAGAGATGTCTGGCATCCTCAAATAGAGTGTCCAAAAACTTTGCAAATTAAAAATCTAAAAGTCAAATCTAAAAATAACAAAATTCATCAAGATCAGGAGATGACCATATACAAGGAGATATTGTCAGCGGAAATAATCGAAGTAAATACAAAACCATGTCCAAACTGTAACATCCGAATTGAGAAAAATGGGGGATGCAATCATATGATTTGTACTAAATGTAAAATACATTTCTGTTGGACATGTGGATGGCATAATTTTATACTTACAGGTCATACTTGTGCACCAAATAAATTTTACGGTCGAGATGCTGCAAGCAATTTTCATCTTCAAGAGCAAGTATTGTCACTACATGATAATGAAATCAGAGAAATAATGGAACAATACGACACAGATAAACCAAGTGTTATTGGAACAACTCTGTCATCACGAATTAAAATGTGTCCAAATTGTCAAAAATTACATGTTAAAATTGGTACACACAATATGTTATCGTGTCAACAATGTAATCGATCATTTTGTTTTCTATGTGGTGAACCCTGTTTTGGTAAATATCATTTTTCTCCATATGGATGTCAAGAACATACCACACATACAAACATATTCTCTGATAAAACCGAGTCGATTGCATAACGCATTAAAATTTCTCTCCAGAGTACAAATAATAGGAGATCTCGAGAGTTTTTGATTTACAACATATCATGGTATGTCAAAATTTCTTATACATGCATGAAAATCTCTCGTTGATTCGTGAATACATGACAAAGTAAATTTTTTCGATTTTTCGTTCTTATCCGGATAAATTAGCAATGCTAAATACATTCATTCATCATTTCATTTTCCTGTTTCACGTCACATTTTTAAAATCAACTTATATCGTTAGCTCTAATTATTTATATTTTTCATAATGTCTAGTCATAATGAATCATGATCAGTAAATTGAATAAAGTTCTATGATGAAGAAAATTAGTCCGATTGGTTTGAAAAATTATCTAGATTCAATGATACGATTGATATTGAAGGATAAGATGAAATTGATGAACAAAAATATAGATTTTACAGTTTAAAACATATGTAGAAAACTGTTCTTCATTCATTCGCAAATTCTGAGGAGGATAGACATAAATAGTGGGGAACTAGACATGCAAAAATAAATTTTCCCTTGAATAGTGATATTCTATTATGCAGAAAAGTAGAGTGATACGTTCCGCATGATTTGATCTAATCTGTTATTTCAAGTATTTGCAAACTGAAAAAAACGTCGGAAAAAAACAGTACTGTGTGACCTTGCTGGAAAGGTTACTTTTCTGTCCGTCTGACTTTGATTCATTTGCGCACGAAATCTGCAATCGAGCATTTTGAACAAAAATGTACATGTATAAATGCTGCCCAGAGAAGCTTACGTTATCCTATCAGCACTATTATCCATTTCAAAATATAACAGACAAATCTCTTTTCAGAATAACGTTTGATACACAAACGATAAAGAGATGGGGTTTTCGCCAGTTTATAGACGACACTGGGGGAAACCTATTGGTAAAAATAACAGGTCCAAAATCCTATCTGTATGTGGTGTACTTGATGGATCTTCCGTAGACAACGCTGCCGGATCCTTGATATCCATAGCAACATATAATTTCAAAATATGAAGAATATACACTGACATCTATACGCCACATCCACGCAAGTCCGATCCCTCCATCTATCACCGTTCGGACGTGGTAGAATTTCTCTGAAGGCACCCCTATCAGGCGACCTTGATGTCTGGTAATCTCGGAAGGGAATTGAGCATAGGTTTTCGACCATTCTAAATCTCGGGACAATGTTTGTTTTTAGAAAAAACTTCAAAAACCTAGTGGAAACCTATACGATGTGAAATAATGCATTTTTCACTATTTTCACTGAAATCGATTAAGACTACTTCAAAATATCAAGATACACTCTATACTCTGTTTTATCTTCTCAACCTGTTTTGTACTTAAGATTGATAACAAAACATTACCTTACTTCGTAAGATTTCTAGAAAATCTTTCAAAAATCAAAGTATTTTCTACTGAATTTTTAGTGAACATCAAGGTGTGGTGCAGATAGAATGGAGTATATCTTGATATTCTGAAGTAGTATGGATCGACTTCGAGTGAATAATGAATTTTTTAATGTTTTGTGAAAGTAATGAAAAATGCATTATTTCACATAGTATAGGTTTCCACTAAAGTTTTGAAGGTTTTTCTAAAAACAAGCATTGTCCCGAGATTTAAAATAGTCGAAAACCTATGCTCAATTCACTTCTGAGATTATCAGACATCATGATCGCCTGATGAGGTACCTTCGGAGAAATTCTTCCCCAGCGTCTTCTATAACTGGCGAAAACCTCATCTCTTTATCGTTTGTGTATCAAACGTTATTCTGAAAAGGGTTTTGTGTATTGTATTTTGAAATGAATAATAGTTCAAAAGAAAACCCATCTTTTAAGTTATCAGACTTACTCCATCATGTGACAATGTTATTTTACTACTATATTTTTTTATAAAGAAATATAAACTTTTCACTTATATTCAACCTTACTTTTCAATAAATAATGTGACGGTTTCTAGGTCATATGTAGTGTAATCGGGATACTTTTATTATTTTCAGTACTCTGAATGGTCTGAACGTGCTCATTCAAATAAAAGATTTAGATTTAGAAACGCTTAGATAACGTTTAAATTTGATTGGTGATAAAATCAGAGTAAGTTTTAATAGGATGAGGTTAATGCTGAAACTCAAGCGTTTAAGACCATAGCTAATCAAAATTTGACCATGGTTGTGCGTGAAGATAACGTCTCCCACGTTTAAACTCAAGTCCAGATAAGTATCATTGATGGGATTACTAATTTTCCGTACTTATATGTGCGTTAGTTTCTCGAAATATAAAATGATTAATATCATTTTATAAGCTGATATCATTTTAAGCTGTGTTGTACGTCACAACATAGTGAGTATACAATCAGACGGGTGATCCGAGGCACTAAGACATAAGTAACTTGTCCAAGATTATTACATGACTTTGCCAGTGCCGAGGGTCGAACATTGTATTTTTGAAGTACGTGACGAACAACATCACCATCAAGCCATGCTTACATTCGCTGACTTTACTGTTTCTATTAGTAGTAGCCATTTTATTTATGAATCACAACTTTTTGAAATCTATCACTGTAAAACTAGGATTTTTATACACTGATCTTCAGTAGAATTTTAGAAAGAAGCGAAACGCTTCATGCATGAGATAGAACAGCTATCTCATTCAGGTATAAGGGAACTACTCATTCTCGATCATATAATACATATTTTTGAAAAAACATATTAGTCCTATATACGTGCAAACATTAACAGTCAAGAATATATCGCAGTTTTACGATGTTTTTGTTATTCACATCATGTGCCGAGAGAGCTCATTTAAAAATGTAATTAAGAATATGAGATCCCTTTGTGCGAAAAGAAAATTCGAGTTATGAAAATAACATACGTATAGGTAAAAACATTTTTGCTTGATAAGCTAAAAAAATTTACATAATTGGTAGAGGAATACATTGTAGAGCTGTAGGCTGAGTGATCATGTATTGTCCGGGCGTAGCAATTACATATTGTCCTTGCATTGGATCAAGGGAAATCAGGGGCGCTGACATTTGTCCACCAGCAAGAATTGATACTGGTGCAGCAGCTCCGCCGTAGGTTAGTGCGGGACTATATTGTTGTCCAAGTGGAACTATCGATATGCCCTGATACGGATTTTGTAGTTGATAACCCCCACCTAAACCACCTAAACCACCGCCACCTAATAGGTCGAGTGGCTGTTGTAAAAAACCTGTTAGTTCATTCGGGTTTCCCTTCAAAACTTCTTTAAATCCACCAATAAATTCTGGAAAATCAATCGAACCATCATGATTACGATCAAATCTCATAAATAAATTCTCTATCATACGATCAACCTGTTCGTTATTTATATCAACTAGTGCATCACGTAATAATTGACGAAAAACAACTCGATCTAATTTACCACCACGCGATAAATTCATAAATTCTCGATGTAACATGGCTACGTCGGACGTGTTTAACCCTGCTATATGTGCAAACGAGGCATAATCAGTGTCTCTTAAATTACCCATACCACCTGTGCCACCAATACCGCCAAGTCCACCAAGTCCACCAAGTCCACCAAGTCCACCAATGCCTGACCCGATACCAGTATTAAGAGCACTGTATCCTGGGTTTTGTCCCCCGTCAAGTAAATTTCTAATAGCGGGGCTCGGTGGTCCATATTGATTAATTAAAGGTAGTTGTTGATTATAAAGACTTGGTTGACCGAGATTTGGTTGACCAAAACGATATGGCAGTTGCTGTTGCATTTGATTCAATTGGTTTTGTAGTAACACTATTTGCTGCTGCTGTTGTTGTTGAAGTGGCGTTAATGGGACGTTACCAGCTATAACAGGAGCTACAACTCCCGGTCGACCACCAATTAATGGTGATGCTGTGTAAGGAGAAGCTCCAATGCCAGTATTTGGAAGCACCGGCGGATTCGTCACAGGACGAGACCTGGGTCTTGAATTCCCACCACCCATTTTAAGACTATTTCAAAATTTTCTCACAAATTTTTCTGATATTTTTCTCGAATCACACCATGCTACTGTTGTTTTGTAAAATATATTTTTTATGCATATTTAAAAACATTTATCACGAAGAACCATTACCTACACAAGGTTTACGCTTGATTGAACCGTATACGTCTATTGTCTTATTGATAAAAAGGACATTTTTCTTGTTCGTTAAGCAATCGTATGCACTGTATACACAAAGCCTTCGATACACAATAAGCACAAGGTCGTCCGTAAAACAAGTTACGAAAAAGAAAACAACTTTTATACTCTATTATCATACCACTTTGAGAAAAAACACGAAACGGAGAATGTCAAAAAATAATTTGTCTTCAGGTGATATCATCTTGGTTGTGTTAACCATCCTGCCGTTAAATCGTGAGCACAAATATATCAGTTTCATTGACATTCACGATCAAGGATGTCTTTAAGATTGCGTATTATAGTCAAAATATCAGGATTTAATCAATATTATAAAGACTTATAAAAACAATGTGAAATGTTCCTCGCAACAATAGCGGTACGTTGTTAAAATACATTAAACAGAGGTAGATTCACATCTGATTGTTATCAAAGAATGATTATGTTGATAATCAAGAAGACTTTTCTTAATATTTGTAAATTGCATTTGAATCATTTGTTCTGATAAGAGTTATAGTATTTGGTTGTTGTCGTTACAAGTTTTATCCACAACATCTAAATATACACGCTTTATCTTATCCATTCGCTTACCAGTCGGTAACAGAAATCAATGTTACCTGCAAATAAGAGAACTGGAGTCACACAAAAGTTATATAAAAAAATTGATAAGTTTTTTCCTGATCTTGTACGACATATATCGTCGTTAAAGGTCTTTAAGGGCCCTCCCCACTCAAAAACATCGATTTTGAGATTTATACATGGTTCGATAGTCCAAGATGTACACTATTCGAATCCATGCTAGTTTGGGCTTCTCATCGAAGGTTTCTGAGAGATTTTGAAAAGATTTTCTAAAAGCCTTAAAAACTGACTTTTTGAAATATTGTGCTGTACACATAGTACAGCGAAGCCAAAAATATTTCCATTAATGTCAGATTGTAAAGCAAACAGTTCTGATCGAAACAAGACGTCTTTCGCCTCTGCAAGGTGATTTTGTTGAAAGTTATGAGTGTTCTTCGAGAGGCCCTAGAATATGCACCATACACTAATGTCATTATATCTCAAAAGCGTTTTTTTATTTAAGATTTGTCACCATTTATAAGATTTCTCTATTTTAAACTCTAGAAATCTCGGGTTGGTCTTAAATTAAAGAGAAAACTCAGCATTGTGATATAGCAGAGCCTGATTTTTGATTTTCATTTCAGTTTTGCTATAAAAAAAAGTAGTCCGTAAAAACTAGTCCACAGCTTTTCAGGTGTTCAAAGTAAAACGTTTGGGAAACAATAAGAAACAAAAATTTTAAAAATCAACCTCTGCTATGTCATAGCGCCGAGTTTCCTCTTTAACTCAAGACCAACTCGAGATTTCTAGAGGTTAAAACTGAGAAATCTTGTAAATGGCAAGACCTACTTTTTGTCGGTTGTGTCTAGAATAATTCTGAGAAAATTAAACATTTCGAGTTCAAATTTTTACTGTGAACGTACCTTGATCGGGCTAATATTCACTGTAAATTTGGTTAAGATCGAACATTTTTTTCGAAACAGACTTTTAAGGAGAGTAGACGTGTTCATGAAGTGATAGATTTCTTTTTCTCAACATTGAATTGGATAGAAAATCAAATTGTTTGATTTTTTATTCGAACTTTGTTCTTACAAATCGAATATTAAACATCGTACTGAAAAAACGTAGGAGGAGGAGAAGGAACGAAATAGAAAAAAACAGAAAGATATATAAAAAATTCTGTGTCTTATAAATGTGCGTGTAATGTGACGTGAGACAAAAAAAAACGAACCGCTTATACAAAACAAACAAACCAGCAAAACGAAAAACAAAAAAAAAATGTATCAAATCCAAAACAAAAAACTGACAAGTCATTTTTTCAACTAGGAAAAAAACACACAAGCAAAGCAATCATCCACAAAAGTACCCCGGTTCTTGCGTGTGTGTGTGCGTATCGAGAGAAAGAGAGGAATATAAACCATAAACGTTCTTCTTTTTCTCAAAATAGAGATCTACCTAAGAGAGGAACAAAAAATCAGCAGAAGAAAGAGCAACACAAAAAATCCATAAACATCATGTACAAATACTGTATACTGTAGATGAAAAGAAGCATTGAAGACGAAGGAGAAAAAAACTCTGTCAAGAAATAACAACAACAATAACAAACGAAGAAAAAGATACCGGTAGAAAACACAATTTAGAAGATCTTTATATCTCACTATACCAAACGAAAAAACTGTGAAAAACAATAGAAGAACCAAAGTAAAAAATATATCTGATGGCGGTCTGACACATATTAGAACAAGAGAATTGATGTTGAACAAAATAAATAGGATAAAGAACAAGAACTATGTTGAAAAAAAACTTTAATTTAGAAATGAAAAACATATCGGAACAGAAAATATCCAAAAAACAAACCTATTTTTATAACAAAAAGTGCAGCATTCATAGACAAGAAGAAAAGTGGAAACAAAACGAATTGATTTATACTCCTCTCAATCAAAAGACAACCGCACACACACACACACATATGTCGAGCATAAAGCTTGAAGAAAAACACACATAGGGTAAAAAACAAAGAAGTTCCAGTATTACTTTGTTCAGATGGAACTACTAAAAACACACAGAAAAACCACGTACACAAAGAAAAAAGGTTTCTTTTTTGTAAGAAACACAGACAACTACAGGTTGTTTATTAAGCAACGATTAAATATCACCACACAAGAAAAAAAATATGAATGTACATACTCGCGCAGGGGAGAGAGAAATAGGGGAAAATGCTCACTAATAGTAGATTTAAGTTTTAGGTTTGCGTTTTCTATCGTCAGTTTAACGAGAGTAATTAGCTGTGTCAACAGCTCGATCATATTGCCCCGATCCTGCTAGTTGTGCCGTAGCCCAAGCAGCTTGAGAGTAATCGTATGCGGGAGCAGTGCCTGCATTTGGATGATAGAATGGTGCTGTCGAACTTGTTGGATCATACGCATTTGCATAAGATGTTGGATGAGGAATTGAACCACCATTAGCACCTGTTAAACCACTTTGGGGTGGAGCTGTTGAGCCTAAAACGAAGATAAAACGATACGATCAACAACTAACAGTTACTGATTTATTTTGGTCAAGAAATGAAAATTTTAATCGATTTAGTTTTTTCTTTTGATATACAAACAGCAATAAACCTACTCGATTTATTTGCTAGATCACGGATAGATATCATACTTACCAAAATTCCACCCTCCATATGAAAACGCGGTTGATGTCGTATTTCCATTGTATTGTTGCTGTGGATTCGTGTTGTTTGTTTGACCTGATGGCCCCGTTGATGGAGCACGACCACTTGTTAAAATTGCACCAGGAGTTTGACCATATGAGTTTGCTTGAGGCGGAGGCCCAGTTACTTGCCAATTAGTATTTGATGCCGTTGCTGATGGGTTCGAATTATAATAACGAGGATCTGAAAATATAAAAAAAATATGATATTATTTTTATCCGGAAACTAAATACGAAAGCATTGAACAATGAGAAACTTGCTCGAATGCAAAGAATAGTTTAGGGTTTCACACAGTGGCCGAAAGTTCGATTTCAATCTGTCTTGAGAGACTTGATAAAGGCTCTTATTTCTCGGACAATGAACATCGATAATCGCGTTTAAGATACGTACCATAGTTTGTACTTGGCCATTGTGCTGGTGATATTTGTGACCAGTTATGCTGTTGTAAACTTTGAGCATTATTTGACTGCAATTGATGTTGGGGCTGACCTCGACTGTTTTGTGATCGTTGTTGTGACATATTTTGTTGTTGAGGATTATTCGAAACTTGTTGTCCCGGACCACTAGCAACCGCTCCCCAGGTTGGAAATCCATGCTAAAATATTCAAATAGAGCATAATTTGATAAAAGGTATATTTATTATATGAAATGTTAATATCCTATAAAAAAAACATTTCCTACCTGTGCTAAAGCTTGCTGATATTGTTGTTGCTGTTGAAGTTGATGAGATGAAGATTGTTGAGGTCCACCTCGTTGTTGATAGGAGAAGGTATTTAAATATGATTGTTGTTGCTGTGCCTGTTGTTGCTGTTGATTATTGGAATTGTTATTCTCCATATTTTTGGGATTTGCTCGTTTACAATCAACCTAAAACGAAACAATAACAGCCATTTAATTCAATCTTATTGACAATAGTAAGTGAGAATGTACTACTACTTTACTAATGCTATTTAGCAAAGATTATTATCTCCCTGCTAAATGATTTCTCCACACAGCCTAAACCTTATGTATATTACTTAAATCTTATAGACAGCCAACAATTCTCACAACCAATGTGAAATAAAAAGAATCTTTCTTAATTGTAAAAAAGCTCGCCTTACCTGTTTTCCACCAATCGTATGTCGTTGTTGCTGTAGAACATCCTCGGCGCTTTGTTCATTTTCAAATAGAATAAAACAGAATGGGCGACGTTTTTGTTTAATTTTATCCATGGGTGCTTCAATTTGAGCAATCTAAGACAGCAAATCAGTTATAAAAGTAGTCTGTTCGATACATACACTTTCTCTTTTTAAAGTTACCTTTCCAAATTTTGAAAAATAATCATGTAATTCATTATCCGATACTTCTGTGTCCAATCCACCAACAAATACTTTTCGAGCTAATGCTTGATCGCGTCTATGAGCCGATTTGGGATCAACGCGTTTTCCTCGTATCACATGTATATCATGAGAGTATACCTAGAATACAATAAACAGACATTCAAATAATAGAAAAAAGGAAAATATTTTTATGCTTACCTTATCTGTTGTATCGCGATCTTCGAAAAGCACAAATCCAAAACCTTTGGATCGACCGGATTTGTCATATTTGACCGTCGCACTTTCAACAATGCCAAACTTAGAAAAATATTCGCATAAATCCTCTAGAAAAGAAAAAATCAAAAACGGTTTGATGAGAATAAGAATGATAAAATTTGGATAAATAAATAAACTTACCCATTTTTGTATCCGGACTAAGACCACCAACAAAAACTTTACGTGTACTGAAAATAAATAAACAGCAAAACATGAAAGTACATAATAAGATATGATTTAACACGTACTTCACCATATCATTTGTGGCATTCTCGACTCCACCTGCTGCTCGTTTCGTGCTTCCATTATTATTGTTATTACTGTTGTTATTATTGTACGAATAGTGTTTCGTTGTTCCAGATCGTAACCCACCTGTGCCACCGCCGCTAGCCGTAGCACTATTATTTAAATATTTCGATGGTCCTCCTGCATACTGCTGCTGTTGTTGAGACGACTGCTGTTGTGATGTAGGTTGTTGCTGCTGTTTGTATAACATTTGCATAGGACTATCGAAATTATTCGTTATATCATTACCATTAGTTCGAACAGGTTTAAAATTTGATGTATTATCAAGTACCCCTCCGGTTGACATTTTACGTGCGTATAAGTGATAAACAAAAACAGATAAAAAATGAATGAACAAAAAAAAGACTTTTTATTTTCAAAAAGACAAACAAATAATAATGATGGCTACAACGAGTTATATAAAAACTAATATATATATGTATATCTTTTTTTACGAAAAAAAAACGATACAATAATATAGTATACACAGATTTTACTAACTACAACTACACCAGGAAATGTGAGCAAGTGAACAAAAAAAAAGTAGAAGAGAAGAAGAAAAAATGGATAAAATTTACTTGCCCTAATATATACAACATAATTCAGCAGCAGCAGTGAAACAAACATAAAAACACAATTACAGCGGTCCGATCTCAACCAGTCATAGACCTAAGAGTTGCCTTATCCGTGAGAAAACATGAGATATGATCAAAAAAAAAGATATGTGAAGGTGGATACACTGTTCCAAAATTTTTCATAAACTAAAATATACGCTGCTAAACTCTAGTCATGAAAAAATTTTCAATTATAATAATAAAGCGTTAATGCATGTTAGCTGACGAGACTAAGTGAATCTAAAACTAACAGTTTTCTTTTGACCATTAAAGTAAATGCAACTAAAATTTCCAAGTTGTAGTCAACGAAACAGATAATGTTTAAAGCTATTTCTCAACAACGTTGAAGAAGATATTCCACTAATGACTGTTACTGGACACTGGCTGCATGTCTGTATCTATTTCATTTTTTGAGTAGCGAAATAACAACTTCATTTTGAGAATGAACAGATACATATTAACAACGTAACACTCGTCTGCACTCGCTCGATCCCTTGACTTTAGGAACTTATACCTGCGAACGAACCTCCACCACTTCTGAATACACGACAACGCTCACGCCTACCTTCGGTCGGCGTTCGCTAGGGCACTATCTAAAATATGTTCTAAATTTTTCTTTGATTTGTTGTATAAGGTTCGTAATCTCATGAAAATGTAACAGGTTTCCTCGAGATCCCGCTAAGGTCTCCAGAGGTCTGAAAATATTTCTGAATTCAAAACATTGCTCTCGCCTCCCTTCGGTCGGCGTTCGCAGCCAGTATAGATGAGAAACGCTGTGAACTTCTCTGATTCCACGAAAAAAACGTCTGATGTAATATGAAGCCAAAAGATTTTCTGGACACCCTCTGCAGATCCCAAGGAGGTTGAAACTATATCTAACCGATTTGCTATTATAGATTATCTGTACACTGTAAGTATTATTATCCGTATACGACTTTTTTCGTTTTTATCACCGTTGAATGCTGTCTCACGGCATCTATCCCCGGCCTACAGAAAACGTTTGCTTAGATTTTTTCTCTCTGCATGAGTAGAGATGTCACATTATTTCTTTGAATATTTTGTCTCGCATGGTTAAAAAGAAATTTTTTATGCTTCTGGCTTATCCATAGAATATCTGACAGCCATTTTTCCGTATTTTGCGCACACAAACACAGAGCCTCTGTGTTTTTAACATTACGCGTACGCCTTTGTTTCAAAGCGTACGGTACGCGAACTAAATTGAAAATACGCTTTGTATCAACTAATAGGAAAAGATAGAACGATAGAATCCATGAATTACCATGCTTATGTACGCGCTGCTCAAAATCCTCATTAGAAACCCTGACACAGACAACCATTTTGTAAGACCCTAGGCTAAAGTCAAGGGAAAAATGATATAACAAAATCCTCGAAATGTTATTCCTTAGGAATTAGCTCTCGAAAGTTACTACAATACGAGAATTACTCCTTTTTCAAGTGTTAGACTTCTAGTGAATAGATATTCAAACAGAAAATTTGCGTTCTATTTCACAGTTTCAAGTATGTCAATTGACATTGAAAAACCTTCTAAAACATTACACCAAAAAATTAACATACACGAACGTAAAGATTATGGAATAAATCTAGAACCATTTATTTCACAAGAACCCGATTGTCTATAATGATATAAGAGCAGAAATTTCTCTGTTTTTCTGCTTAAAGAATAAAATCAGAAAAGAACAAATTTTATATTTTCATCAAATGTTCATCTTTTATATATTCAAGGAGGGAGTGTTCACTGTAAAACTATTTCGTATTGTACCAACTTCGCGAACTACAATTACACTAATTAGAGAAGATACATTTCCTATTTTTATACTAGTTTAAAGTACACGAGTTGTACACGATACTGATCTATTTGTTAGAAAAGGATCCGTTTTAGTTTTTGAGAAATGTGGCTGTGAATATCGTTGATTATTCTATAAAAAACCAAGTTTGCAAGACAAGCAAAAGAAGTCTCTGCAAATCGAGCAAGAAAAAGCCTGGTTTTTTATAGAATAATCAACGATATTCACAGTCACATTTCTCAAAGACTAAAACGGATCCTTTTCTAACAGATAGCTCAGTATCGTGTACTTTAAATTAGTATCGTGTACTTTAAATTAGTATCAAAAATTTTAAAAATTTACTAATAATATATCAAGAAATCTAGACAGTGAGGCAATACTGTGTCATTGTATAATTCAAGTCAAAGTTCATGTACTTTGACGAGTCAGTGAGAGAGAAAAGTTTGAAACCTGTCAATCTTTTGCCATTGTTATATACTCCTTTAGCCATCAAACCAAGTAGGTGAATAACTTTGAAACGGCGTACCGAGCGGTATTCTTCGCTCCGATATGTGGAGAATACCGCCCGGTTAGCGCCGATATACCGAGCGGTTCCAGATTATACGGCGGTGACCGACAGTATTAAATAAAAATATTGGACATGGCTAGTCCATTGATGTGGAAGAAATAACATTAAACTCCTACAAAAAATATGTGATCTAATATCCATTCACATTATTCACGTTTTGATTGAGCACCATCTGATATGTTCATTTTATAATCATTAAACATTTCAGAGTAAAAAAACTCTGACACTTCATGTCAGATTGAAGTTGACACTTTTCAAACAAAACAAGAATGATTCGCCTATACAATCATATTTTTTTTCGTTAAGTCATTGCGCCGTAAATCGGTATTAAACATTAATTTCTTCTATTCATATAGCTGCAAGAAACATCTTGCTTTGTATTCTTTAAACTAGTTTTATCCAGAAATGTGTATACAAAATAAATAGACACATTTCCTACAAAGAAAAATCAAAGACACACAAGCAATAACAAAAATGTGTTTATAAGAAGGCAGAACAACGAAGTATACAACTGTTTTTGAAAAACCATCCACATGCACACACAATTTCTCTAAAAAATGAAATAAATAAGCTTAAGATAAAATTAAAATCATACTTTGAGCTACAGTCTAATAAAGCAAAAAAATAAAATCAATTAAGTTTGTAAAATAAACTCCTTATAACATACTGTAAACATACACCTGTATCATATGCAAAGTTATCAAAGTTTAGAAATCAATGACAAGTTACATTTGAAAAGATCAAAAAATGAGAAGAATATGAGAAGTTGAAAGGAAAACATACACTAGAAACCCCCAATTTCATTACAATACACTGGTACTTCCTAAAACAGAGTTCTAAAATTCGCACTGTATATTCAGTAATATACAACTCAAAGACTTTCAGATCAGCTATTACCACTCTGATGAGTTAGTATTAGTTAAATTTAATGTCATATCATAACCAGTGTTATAAGATTCTCTCTATCTGCTATTTCATACAACAAACTGTTATTGCCACTTATGATACTAAGAAAGGTAGTAAAATAATCGTGAAACGATAACAATACAATGAGTATACAAATAAGAAAGATATATCTTTTGAAGAAAAACTAGATACAAGTATAATTCAAATAAAGCTAAAACTAAGAAAAAAAAACAATTTCAATGTAAGCAAAAAACAAAACATTTCAGATCACATACGCGGACATAAAAGGGAAGGCGATATTTACAAAATAATAATAAGTGCACATTCAACTATGTGTCACTTCTCTTTTTAGAAGAACCACCACTAATGGATGGTGGTGGCGTAGTTTGTTGTCTTCTTAATTCTTGTAATCTTCTTGCAGCCAGTGTCGGCGTCGTCGACGTTACAGGTGAATCGATATTTTTAACACTCTGTGATACAAGAGTGGACAGTGTCGATGCTAGGGGAGCATTTTGCAACAAATGTGCACGTTCACTTTCACTTAAATTTAAATTTTCATGTTGTAATGACATTGTGCGATCTCTCTCAGCATCACGTTGATCAGGATTATCTGCTTTTTCTAATTCTTGTTGTAGCAAATCAACTGTTTCTCCATCACTATTCAACATTGTTCCACCATTGGCAACTTGTTTTGTTTCAAAATATGTTGCACGAACAGCAGCTAACCAATGTACACGACGAATACGTAAAATTTGTACATCTTCACAAACACGAACACTAAAATCGGGTATATATGGGCGAGAACTTTTTGATTTTAAACGAATTAAATCATCAACTTTTTCTTCGGGATCTAAATAAATCACAGGAGAAAATAATAAACCCTATAATAGCACTTACTTTATAATATCGTAATTTCTCACTTACTATAGAGTGCGCTAACACCAAAATACGAAAATGCGCCGACTTGTGAAACAATTTTTTCTTTTCCGGTTTCTAGTTGAGCACTTCCATTAACAATCAACACAAAAAAATCCACTGGTTTTCCATATTCATATATAAACTGTGGTTTTCCATCTTTAGCTTCATCTTCATCATCAAATTCAAATTCTTTATATAAATCGACGTTCAATAATCGACTCAAAATACCTGGTGAGATAAATTGTGAACTAAACGGATCCACACCTGAAAAAAAATAGAATAATTAGTCAAATGTTATCTTACACATCAGTTGAACTCTTAATTACTTGTGGATAAAAACTGAAATACAGCCACTTTCATTGAAGCAGATATTTTACTTTGAATTAAATTTGTATTCGTACGAACAAATGCAGAAAAATCTGGCGCTTGTGATAACATATTTCGAACTTTACGTCGATTATCAGTAAAAACATCTGTTTCATCAATAATTTCTTCTTGTATCATTTCTTCGATAATATCTTCTAATGTGACGATTCCAACAGCACGTGTTTTTGGATCTTTTTCACCGCTATTATCATATTCGATAATAACAGCCAGATGATATTGTTCTAAATAAGAATAGAAAAAAAAATTGCAAAAATTATCTAAGAATATTAGTATACTATACTACAAACCTTTTTTAAATTGATTAAATATATCATAACTTGACTCGTCGGGAGTTGCTGTTCCGTAACGATGTTTATAAAAATCCATTAATTTTCTTACTGTAAATTTGCCACTTTCTGTATCTAGCAGAGCAAAATCTCGGATGTTAACAAGACCAATAATGTTCTCTCTAGAAAATAAATGATATATTAATTAATTTATCATTAGATAGTATCGTTCTATACAAACATTCCTATATCTCTTAGAATAAAAACGTCTCTACAACACTAGTATCCATCCTTAATCTGCTAATCATCGAAGAATTTCTCTCCTATTTTTTTGTTATTAAATATATATATATATATATGTACTAATAAATAGAGATCTGTACGGGTCAAGTCGAGCCATGACAAACATGTTGAGACAACAATATATAGAAAGAAAACAACTAATCTATATATGAAATAGGATTAGACACCAAAAAATTGCTCTAATGGAATGTCTTGTTACTTGTGCAATTTGAATTTGTTCACAAAAACGTTTATTAGGCAATGAGATTGCCTGGCTAAAATCTATTCCCAGCGACAGCGTTATCGATTCCTCGTTTGGATACAGTTACTCAAAAAATTTTGACTTACTCAAATTTTTTAAGAAATTCAAGTTGAGAAACTGTCTTTTATGCACCTGAGTAAGTGATTTTCTCTAGCTTCTGAGTAACTGAGTTACTCAGAAAAAACTTTTACTCAATAAAAATAACTTTAGTTACTCAGCAGGCTCGCCACCTCCCACCAAAACTAGTGTCGAAAACACTGGCCAGCGAGAATGGTTATTAGATTAGTACAGCGAGTCATTGAACTCACATTTCAAAGGCACTCAGACATATTGTCGGCGGTTTAAAACCGGTTGACAAATCCAAAGATAAATTTGAGACAAATATTTGTTTCTATTATTTGGAAAGTGAATAAAAAATATTCGCTTCGAAGTTAAAACGAATTCTGATCAAATTGGACATTACTAACGTAGGACTTGAATTTCGAACGTATCAAACACTGAACTTCTCATATACTCATATACAAGGAAGAGATTATAGAAAAGTTGATGTAATCTATTGTATTGAATACAAAGACTGTGTCAACATTTATGTTGGATAAATGGAGAGTAAGAGAAGAAGCATCAGAATGACTCAACATGAGAAAAAAGTAGACAGTAATTATTTGTTTTTAAAAGTATCTTTACATATCAATCAAAACAATCGCACATTAAATCTAGACAAGTCATGTATATATTGGAATACCAGAAAAATGAAATTAAAAGTTTGATAAAAGAGACACTACTTTCCCTTCGTAATTCAACTGTCATATTAGTCTGACGATGCCAATGTGAAGTATCGAAAGCTCGTTTTTTATGTAAAATAATTTTATGAAAATGTTTTTCAATTATATTAAAATATACTTAAAAACGTAATAATATCAATATATGTTTATCAGCTGTTCATATTCACTTAAAAAAAAGATAAAGCTCAAGCTTACCTTCTTCCTTCAAAAACGGGAATTCTCGAGTAACCATATCCGTGCACATTCAATATTAAGTCATCATCGACAATTCGATTTGCTTCTAACATAAATACATCGATTAAATTTGTCATTACATCTTTAATTTTTCGATTTTTTAAACTTAATACACCCGTCATTATTGTTTTTTCACGATCTTCGATATCTGTTGTCTTTGTATGTTTTAACAGTGCACTCATTTGATCACGAGTATAACGCGCACCAACTTCTTCGCCTAAATATAATATGAATAATTATCGAAAAGAGGCTAAGATAAGAGTGATAATTCTTAACCGTTACCTAAAACGACATCTAATAATTTACTTAATGGAAATGCAATTGGAAATGTGAGTAGCATAAAAAGTTTTGTTAACCATATTGTTTGACTTCCCACTTTTAGACCATGTCGAGAACATATAGCTTGGGGGATAATTTCACCAAATATTACAATAGCTAACGTGGCTCCTGCAATAGCTAATGGTCCACTAATTAGAAAATCTAAGAGTATTGTTGTTGTTGAATTCACTAATACATTGCCCAGTAATATTGTGCATAATAAAAAATTACCACGTTTTCTAACAGGTAATATACGCTTGGCATATTTTTTATCGTTTGCTAAACCGGCCTCTTGTATAACGGTTAAATCATGCGGTGTAAGAGACATCAAACCAAGATTAAGTCCCGAAAATAAGCCGGATAATGATAATAATACGAGAAGGCAACAAATTGTTGCCCATATAGGAAATGCACGTTTTGTTACAAAAAGTTTCAACGATGGGCGAGCACCTTGAAGAGAAAACAATGTATAACTGTAGCTCGATCCATTATCCATCCGAGAAAAGAATAACCCATGGCTATTCGAGTTTTTGTAATAAGTCGAAAACAGAAAGAGCAAGAGAAGTGGAGTTCTCAGATATCGAAAGAGCAACTTATGGAACATGTTTTATAGGAGGAAGGAACTTCAAAACGTTTTTCCAAAGCGGTTTTTTGAGAGCATCTCTGGAAAATCTCGTGCATAACGGAAAAATTTAAAATACTAAACCATTGATATTTTTACATTAGTAAATAGAAGAAAGTGGCGTTTTCAAAATGGAAACTAAGCAACCTCTGAATGTTTCATTTTTGACGTGTGGCATCGGATTTGCTGGGAGCCCTAATTCTCTTAGGTATGGTAATCCCGAAAGTGAATTAAAACATAGGTTATCGGCCACGCTAAATCGCGTGGCAAT
>CAJNOQ010000276.1:0-57676 GCA_905250885.1 Didymodactylos carnosus | reverse complement strand
AGACATCTCCCAGCTCTATACAACCTTTCTTTGCAAAGTTATAGAGTTTACAAGAAAAGCCCTGAATATTCATTGTCAGCTCAAAGCTACAGAAATAAGAAATTAATTTGGGGCTTTTCTTGTAAACTCTATAACTTTGCAAAGAAAGGTTGTATAGAGCTGGGAGATGTCTCATTTTAATCAGAAATTTGCGCGCTACAATCATGCCTTATTAAGAAAAGGTTTGGGTTATTTTTTAGAGTCCTTGAAAAACTGATTTTCCAGAAAACCGGGTCTTCAAGAGCCATGGGCACGAACTCTTTTAGATTTTTTACTACCTCGATATATGCTATCGATTGGCATATGAGAGAAAGAAAACTGAGTTGGACACCTCAGAGGGTTTGCTCGTTAGAAAACTGTGATACGGAAACACAAAGAAGCCCCAGAAAACGTTAAAGTACGTTGAATTCTTCATGCTGAACAGGAATATAGAGTCATAATAGCTCAATTTTCTTTTCATGAAGTAAGGTTTTAACGAGAAACCTTTTTGTTTCTGGAAAACTGAGGGTGAAAAATGGAAAGTGTCGAGGATAGTTGTACGGGGAAAGTTATAGATCCTACTAAGTAGTTCCTATTCTCAAAAAAATCTCAAAAAATTTTCGGAGCGTTTAGGAGAAAATCGAGGTCAAAGTTCAGGAAATTTTCAAGTAAACTGAGTACCACTCGAATGTAAAGGTAGATCGTGGCCGAATTCCTTCACCATTAGAATCAACTCGTCAAGAGCTACAATTTGATGTATAATTATGCAATGTTTGGTTCATTTCAACGACTTCGGTTTCACCCTCACCAAAAACTTGAGGTGTCTAGAAAACCACTTTCCACACGTTTTTTCAAAAAAGCGTAAGCGAGACCTTCAGATTATTTTTGATGCTCTACATGACGGACAAAGTGAAATTTTCGCGGCAAGATGCTCTGTGTAAAGTGGGCGGACCTGTGTGGAAGGACTCTTATATCATCTATGTTATGCTGTTAGAACATGAGTGTATAGAATTCCTGAAATAATTGGATCCGAAAGTAAGGTGAATCATGTTTTTGTTTTCCAATAAAAGGTTACTCTTCGTTTTGACTTCTAGAGAGACGAATGTGTGTGAAATTAATTAATCATCGATCACATGTATTTTAAAAAAAACGTAGTCATTAGAAAAAACAGAACATAATCAGTAGTCTAAATCATTTTTATTTTAAATTTTCAACGTTTCAATCAGAGGTAGGCAACTTCGGCTAGGTAAAACTTCAATACAACTCAGAATTGAAATCTATTCGTTCTTTTTCCTTTCTGTTTTTTAATTCGTTCGTATAACGGTCATGTTTTCGTTTATAATAGTATGCACACAAAAAAATCATTGATAATAAGTCAAAATTACATTTCGACAATGTTAATTTTTCTTTTCCTTCCCTGTGTGCAGCAAGATGTGTCATATGTTATCATATGCTGGACACATGTTTATATCTCGCGACAAAAATAAATAAAACCAAACAGAAAGAAATCTCGCGAAGAAAAGGAAATGGGGGTTGAAGAAATTTTGAATCGAAGTATCGTAGTAAGAGTTGACAAAATCTATCACCAACTTAACTCCGGTCGTTTAAAAAACAAACTGCGCAAAAAAAAGACGCTCAACTCCGGAGATGAGTTGCCCAGCTCTGGTTTCAATTTACTTAAAAGGTCATCAAAGATATATCGACAACAAAAAATTTTTTTTAAAAAATTTTTTGTCTTGTATTCACTGACAAGTTTTGGATATTTGTATTTTGTTTATATTGTATTTTGCCGTAATCATCAAAAGATTAGCTTACTTTTTCGTTGTTCTATTGTGACAAAATGTTGCCCATTTTGCCAGCAATAATTTTCATCAATGTATAGTCTGTTGATCAAAAACAAACAAGTTTCTTTTTTATATGACATTGGAATTTAACGTTGATGACAGCTGACTTTGTGTTTTCATTAGAAAATGTTTTTATAATGGCTATCAATTTTTTTTTTATTTCTTATTGGGAAAGTTTTTATAGAAAAATGGTCAAAAATTGTGTTGAGACACTGAATAGAATAGAAAGACAATGAATAAAAAAAAAAAGGAGAAATACACAACAACAAAACTCAAGCAGCAAAAAAACACACATAAATAACAAAAACTTCTCATTAAAACAAGTAGAAAAAATATGTATCTCTATATACATATCTATAAAAGAAGAGAGAAAAAAAAAGAATGAAGATCATAATTACGAAGATGTTTGTGGTTGCTCTTCTGTGACTGTTGTTGTTGCATCTGCTTGTTTTTGTTCTACAGTAGAATCTGTAGTTGATGTCAACGATGTTTTTGTTGATTCATCAATTAAATTATTATTTTCACCCAATGTTTCTTGCTTTGTATCCGAAACAACCGATGTTGTATCCATGGTTTGCTTATTATTATTGTTCGTAGGTATTTTCGATTCAAGTTTTGTTAGTACATGTTGTACATTTCGAATCATTTCTTTTCGTTTTTCTTTAATTTCATCTCTTACCTCAACTAATTCATCACATTGAAGCATTAATTTTAATGCGTGTTCATCTAATTCTTTATAAGAACGTTCATCTCGCGTTGTACCATTAAATTCATCGACACGTTTATCTAATAGTACTAAGCTGGATTTGATATTTTCTAATTTTTCTAATGCGATTTGATTTGGATCGCGTTGTGGAGGTGGTGGCGGTGCTTGAGTAACTGGATCAGCTGAGGGGACTTGTTGATCTGGTACGGGCTGTTGTTGTTGTTGTTGTTGTTGCTGATGATTATAAGGCATTGGTATTGGTCCGGGAGGTAATTTTGATTCGGTCTGTTCCGGAGCCACAGGATGGTTGTACGGCATTGGTATTGGTTTCTGTTCATCTGTAGCGTTTTGAGGTTGATGTTCTCGTTGTTGGGCACCAGGGGATGTTCCACGATTTGATGCTGGAGAGCGTGAGCGATCATATGTTGCTAAATAGAAGAAAAAAACATTTTTTAACAAATAATTATGAAATCTCATGCACTTAGATTATGTTAGAACTATTCTCTAAAAGTCATTGTACTTCTGTTTTTAGAATATGTAGCTGCCTTATTTATTCTATATTTGAAATATTTCAATTATGATTTATTATTGTTCTGTTCAATATTGATATTTTTGATCATATGCAAATGATGACGAATGATGACGCGGGAAGAAAATATTGCTAGCATTTTTATTTGTTATTCACCAAAACAAAAACATCATCACCAATACCTTTACGTTTCCTTGAATCTTTGCTATATGTTCCCCCCATCTATTTATATATGTGTGTTTAAAAATGGCATAAATAACAAAAACAACCAGTGACAGAGGAGAGAGAGGGAGAGAAGAATGTTATAAACTTAGAGCACCATAACAATCAATACATAGTCACCTCGTCTATATATAAAGATACTTTCTTTATTTTTTATTTTTTTATCTTTTTTTTCTCCTTTATTATTGCAAATGCCATCGTTCCGTTACTAACGTGTGTTACACACAATTTTTTGTTTCTCATAGAATAAAAAAATAGAACAATAAAGCACATGAAGAGAAGAAAAGAAAAAACTCTCTCTAGCCATATGAAAATGTATAGGGAATGGAGTAAAACAAGACTATTTCACCTACACTCAAAGACAAGAATAAAGAAAGGCGAGAGAAAAAAATAAAAAAGACTATAATATTTGACCTTGCGTAGAAGAAAAATAATTATTCTAACGGTTAAGGTTAAGATTGCCTTCTATTGTAGGATTAATTATATTAACTAGAATTCTGGACAATTATTCACGTCTATTTACACATGAACTATATTGCTGTTGATTAGTAGGACGAAGTGTACGGGTATGAGAAAAATGCATAAAGTGTGGTCTGAGGAAATATTGGTTAGATTTATTTAAATAAGACGTTGAATATTTAGGACAGAGAGACGTATTGTTATACCCTATTGTTATTGTAAATCTTTCTGTGATGGTCTCAGAAAAACATAAAATAATATTTACTCTTGAGAGTTAGAATATGTATCGGGTAATAATTAAAACTCGCTAAAAAGTGTCCGAAGAAAAGAAAAGCACTCGTTTATTTATCTGTAGGTTACCTTAATCAACGATATCGCTATTTCTAAACTTAGTCATAAACTAATTTTGCTACTGTCATCTATTGTAACCTTTTATCAGATTTTTGACCTTTCTCATAATTCTACTAGAAAAAATACTTTTCAAAGTTTTATGGAATTTAAAAAATTTTTTACCATTCGGTGTTCCATTTGTTTGTCCTTGAAAATTTGGTTGATGCTGTGGATTTATGTATTCATTTTTTTGCGATGACTGAGGATAATATGTGTCTGTTGGTAGACCATGTTCATTCGTGTAAACAATGTTTGGATTAATATAAGCATGATTAACATAAGATGGTTGTGGTGGTGGTTGTTGAGTGTACATTGGATGAGTATTTGTGAACGAAGAATCAGGCCAGGCACTTGGAAAATTTCCAAAATTCATATCGGAATAATCATTTAATGCATCATAAGAACGTCGTAATGGACTATCATATTTTCGTTGTAAAAAATCGGATGATGGATATCGATAATGACTATCAAAACTAGGCGGATACATTGAGCCAAAACCATTACCACGACCACCAGTACGCATCGACGCCATTGGATCGGGCGATGATTGACGATGATTTAAAAGATCTTCACTTGAACGAGACGCTTGTATTGTGGGCTCGTTTGTATTTGATTGTGATCCAGTATATTGACTATTTCTTGGATATTGAGGATGTAATGATGATCGATAAGATTGACGTGGAATTTCATTGAGTGGATGTTGAAATGTTGAATTATTTATTAGACTATCGTAGCCTGTTATTGGACTTTGACGAGCATGAATTCCACGAGATCCATTATTGTTGTTATTGTTATTTATATTTGTTGTTGTAGCCGTATGGAAAGAAGGAGGAGAATTACTGACAAAATTGTCATTCTGTAATGTGGTTCGATATGGTGAACCCAAACGAGTTGATGATGACGGACGACTTGTTGACGACTCACTTCCTCGAACTATTTCAACAGGAATTGACACACACTAAAAAATTAGACAGAAAATATCATCCTTAATGAAAACTAAGAATACTCTAGAAACAGATTTTAAAAGACGTATTATTCTATTTTCGACTTTCTTGTTATTGTGGTTTATATCCATTACAATCCAATAACTCAAAGTTAATGAAATAGTGCGCAAGGTATGGTATACCTTTAAAATTGTATACTTTATTGTTAACTTAATCCAAATGTAAACGATAAAAAAGACATACCCCTGGTCGAATATTCGTTTGTGCCATTGACGGTGATGAACTTCTTCCCGTATACATTGTTTGCTGTTGATAATTAGGACTTTGATTATTATTTAAAAAGTATTGCTGTTGATCTATAAAAATGTGAAAATAGTTTTTTATATTTACTGTAAATAATATCTAATCAAACAACTTACCTGAAGGATCGTTTGCTGTTGTTGATACTCGATGAATTGGTATTATGGTTGTATAAGATTTATCGTCAGTGACACTAGTTGACATCTAAAATCAATCATCATTAAAGAGTATATATATATATATATAGTATATATATGCATTTCTTTCGAAAAAAAACAAGTTATTCTATACATACACAAGTATTATTCCAACATCTTGTTGTTTCTTGTTTGTCACTCTGCGTTTACGTATATTTAAGAGAAAAAAAATGTGCGCATATACCGAAAAAAAAAAACACTTCTCACCATCACATTTTATACAAATATATATATATATATCAAATTGATACACGTACACGAAAAGTTATTAAATAAAAAAAAAAAAAAAAGTATTTTTCATCCCTTCTTTCTTTGATCTATATTTTCTATTTTTTACTCCATTTTCTACCATTTTTATATCAAAAATGGTGTATGTATGTGTATGTGTACAATGCATTATTATCGTTTCTTTTACTCTCTATCTCTATCTCAACACAGAGTATAGTCATTTTTTTTTTTCTAACGCCTTCAGCATTCTTACTAAATTACGCATGTTATCATCACATTTGAAAAAGAAAAAAAAAAAAAGAAGAAAGATGACGACATAAATGGAAGAACGAACAAATGACAATTTATTTTTCTTATTCTTTTTTAACAAAAAAAGAATTCCAATTTTTTTTTAAACAAAAACCTACACATTTCTGACATGCCATAAATTATTTGCTCACCTTTCTCACTCTTTCTCTACAACAAACAGAGACACATGTTGAGCAAGATAGTTATTATTCTATTTTGTTTTCTGTTTTTTTAATTTGAATTTTTGAAATATTTTTGAAAAGACCTCAAAATAATAAAAAAATACTATTATAAAAAAGAAATCATATATTCTTGAAAACAACTGCTATTATATATTTTTCTCTTCTTATATTTGTCACTAAAATGAGTCAATGTTATGCACCGTTTACAACTAAACAAAACCATGTGTCACCATACTTCTTTCTTCTTTTTCTTTTTTTATTCAATATTTAGCATATACTCACTGCATGTACCACAAACTCAAGAAAAAGAAAAAAACCCATTCAAAAAGAGATTTATTTCAAATCCAACGTTAAGTTTTTGAGTTATTTTTTTATATTTTTAAAATGCCAAATCAATATATATATGTTTATTTTCTATTCTATCAACTTATTTATTCTACTAACTATGTAAATGTAATTTGTCTCTTGCTTTGTTTCTGTTTTTCTAATCTCTCTATGCTCATTTAACCCATAGAATAATGATTTTTATAAGAAAAATAGAACTCTGATCTAAAAATTGTCTTGTAGAATAAACGATAATTCATACTAGACTAGAATCAAACGGTTTTCTTTTATTTAAACGATCAAATTTAGTTAATTAGGAATTCCGGTTCTTTTGTTTGTTTGTTTGTTTTTTTGCCGATGAAATAATGATAAATATTTTTTATGTATTTTCTCCTTTTGTTACTTTAATTTTTTTTTGCGTAAAACAATAATCAACATGGTATACTGTGCACAGGCAGTATTACACACTGATTGATTTGATGGGAACAAAAACACATTCTTTTATGAAAAAAGGATTTATTCTGCTCAGCTATAATATTTCAAATGTCCAGTTAGTTAGTCAAAAAATGAATTTATTCATAGTTTGTATGTTTATTTGTTCTAATCAATATCATATTTGATAGTCCATTAGATGAACTCTTTTCTTCTTATTTTTATCTTGTATATACGTTTGTATCTCTTGATCTTAATGAATATGGATACGACTGTCAAATGTAACAGTTAGGATCAATATAGAAAAAATGGATGTTTTATAGATTAATATAATATGTGTCTATGTTTGTCTAAAAAAACTTATTTAGATAACCTTTATGTGAACATTCTCATAATTCAAAAATATATTTCTAACTGTCTGACTAACATAACCATACGTCATCATCAAAACAAATTATGCTATTTTAATTGAATTTTTTTTTTTCGTTTATTCTTTATACGTTTTCTTTCTTTTGAAATACATGTATAAACTAAACAAAATACAGCGAATTACGCATTGAATATAAAATGTTTCTTCTATAGAAGAAAAAGTACTTTTGAATCTATTATTTGGCATGATTCAAAGCGGAAATTGAAAGAAAACAATCACTAATCTTCTTAACAAAAGAAATTTCTTCTGCTCTTTGTAATCAATAAGAAACTGTAGAATAAACGATTGAAAAATGACAGCTTCGGGGAACATACTTAAAATTATGAACGTAAATATTCTATCGATTTTTAATTGTTTGACCCCTAAAACCTTTTATTTATGTAATGATATTATCTTCTTCAATATTAAACAATTATACTATTTAATAAATCTTTAAAATAATGAGTCAGTTTAAAAACAGACTTGTTGAATATACTAAGATCAAATAAACATTGCCATACAGTTAACATATTGAAAAAAATGAACTTCGTTTCTAGATTTAAATATGTCAGCTAGTTTTGTACGTCAAAAAAAAAACACGAATCATAAAAGGTGTAGATGGCAATTATAATTTAAGATCGGTGTTGTATTAAGTTTATTTAACGCAACACTTTTATAAATGTGAGATTGTGACAATAACAAGTTGTATAAATAGATGATCTATAGACTAATAAAATTTTATTTTGACTCCTCTGTTTTCTACGTTTCTTTCCTCTTTTACCTATAGTTGTTCTCTTATTCACCTCTATTACTGGTCGTATCACAGTCTGAAGGACGTGAATTGTCATTTGAAATAAGATAAAAAAATAAAGAACAACAACAAGGGAGAACTATAGAAGAAAAAACAATTTTTTTTACCTAAGAACAAAAATACATTACCTCTTCCTTTTTTTACCTGGTGTACATGTCCAAAAGACTTATGCCTACTCTACCTAGCTATGGACTATTAATGATGAAAATGAGCTTTCGACTATAGTTAGCAAGAAAATTAATTTGAGATGAAAAAATAATAAAAAATGTCTTACCGATTATGTACCTGAAGAATATGAAAAAACAAGAAAACAACTTCCACACAATCAAAAACGAAATACGTATAGAACACGGTATTAAATATAAATATGTTGTGTTATGAAACGAGAGCAATTGAGAAAAACAACCCCATCATTTTTTTTCCGGATGATTATGCGTAGTACAGAGAGACCGAGAGAGGGAGAGAACGAAAATAGAATGAAGAAAAACAGAGATGTGGAACCAAATCGAGAAGCAGAAAAGTGGGCAATGTTGACAGATCGTCTAGAGATTCAATTTCTGTAAGCATTCTAACTAGAAAGAGGAGAAAAGAAAAGAAGCAACTAGAATAAGAACAAAAAAGAAAAAAAAACGTATAAACACACATATTTATCCTCAGTACAATTAGAGAAATTTGATTAGGATAAATAGAGAGAGAGAAAAAAAAACGATCTATATGATTAATCTAACATTCTTGAAAAATGATAATGTAGTCTTTTTAGTTTAAGAATGAAAGATTTTTCTTCACGGCCCATGTGTCCCAAAACCTTATTCTTCCAGATGACATATAATTGTAAATTGCAAAAGAAAAAGAAAAAAAAATTGTATATGAAAACTGTAGGCAGCAGCATGTTTTTGTCTATTGTACTAATAATTTTGTCTAGGAACTATGCAGATAATCGTACATCTTTTTTCTCACTGAAGGTTATTTATGGTAATACACAGTTGTTAAACATGTGACAAGCGCCAATTATATTCTACAATTTCATTTTCAATGTAATCGATCTATAAATGAGTGGTGATCGATAGTTGAGAATGGTTTGCATCAAAGAAAAGAGGAAAACGTTTATGACTGGGATCATTAGCATGAAAAATATGTCATCTTCAAACTTTGACTCTGTTAATTTGATATGAAGTTTCGATGGTATTAATTATACTGTACAATATCGAAGAAAGATGTTTGTTTTTCCTAATCATGGCAATATATCATACGTCTCTAAAAAAAATTATTTATCCTTTTTTTTCAAATTAAAACAATATCATGTCCACGATTGTGAATAAACACAAAACGTGAAACAGCTACAGACAAAAAAATTTGTGTGAATAATTGTTTATATTGCCTAAATAAAAAAAACAATAATAAATCGATACACAAAGGTAGAGGTAGAGATAATAAAAATGAATAGAAAAATGTTTCATCATGTCACTGACACTTCTTATTTCATGATGAGACTTTTCGTCCCTCTAGAACAGCTTTAACTTCTTCAGCATCCAATGTTTCATAATGTAATAATGCTTCGGCTAATGTTTTCAACTCATTTGAATGTTGTTTAAGTAAACTTTTGGCACGTTCATACGATTCCTAAAATAGAAGCAGAGTAATGCTAGATATACAAATTTATAAAGTAATATTCCATACTCATTCATCTCTTACCTGCATTAGTCGTCGAATTTCATAGTCAATTGTTTCTTGCATTGCTGGACTAATATCATTCACTTTTATAAAGCCCATACCAGCATCTTGTTCTTCCTCTTTGAAACTTCGATGACCAACCTAGATAAAAGTATGGTATATATGATATTATATCGAGAACAGATGGTAATTGTCTCAATATTATTGTGTAATAGGAAGATGTTCAGTTTTGAAAGTGATTCAAATAATATTTCATTTTGTGACATACTTTTTCCGACATTCCGAATTGTTTTACCATATTTGTAGCTAATTTTGTTGCTTGATTAAAATCACTTGATGCACCCGTGGTAATTTTTTCTATTCCAAACGCTAATTCTTCAGCAGCACGTCCACCAAACATCACACTTAAAACAAAATTATTTAACTAAAATATATGATACATATACATAATAACAAAACATACTCCATTTCTGCTAATAATTGTGAACGTGTTCGATTATAGATATCTTTATCAGGAATATGAGCTGTGAAGCCAAGAGCCTGTCCACGTGGAATTATTGTTACTTTATGAAGTGGATCTGCTTCATCTGTAAAATAACGAACAAGTGTATGACCCGCTTCATGGTACGCTGTGATTTTATTCGTTTCCATATCTGGTAATTTTGATTTTCTAGCAGTACCCATTAAAACTTTATCACGCGCCCATTCCATATGTTTCATGTTAACTGCTGGTTCTTCAAGTTGAGCGGCGTACAAAGCAGCCTAAACATAAACGAGAATAATAATTAACTTTTTCGAATTATATGTTTGTAAGCCGTTTTTACAAGTTTGTTGGATATTTGAAGTCATTTTGACTTTATCTCGTAGATAATAAGATTTATTTATTCAATTCAAACGTTTCCATGTTTTATACACCTTCAGTGGATAATTTATTAAGAAAACACAAAATTGAGCGATAAGAAGTATAAAACTAAAATTCTCAACATCATTTTAATAAGAATCACTACTTTTTTTTAAAATTATTTATCGATTGAAGATATATAAAACACGAAAACGTTTGGATTGAATAAATAAATCTTACTTTCTATGAGATAAAGTAAAAAGAACTTCAAATATTCGAATTATATACATACTTGATTCGTCATATTTTCTATATCAGCGCCAGTAAATCCAGTTGAGCCTTTGGCAAGGTATTCGGTGTCAACAGTATGATCATGTTTCACTTTTGACAAATACAATTCAAATATATCTTTTCTGCCGCGTAAATCTGGTGGTGAAATATGAATTTCCACATCAAAACGACCTGGTCTTAAAATGGCTGAATCTAAATAGTCACGACGATTTGTTGCAGCTAATAAGATGATTCCTTCATTTTTATCAAATCTTAAAAAAAATTTTAATAAATGGATAAAAAAAAGAAAATATAAACGTCACTCTAATATTTACCCATCCATTTCTGCCAATAATTGATTGATCGTCTGATTAGCATAGGGATGTAGCTGTGAACTTGTTCTTTTTGCACCTACACTATCAATCTCATCGATAAAAATAACACAGGGAGTACGTGCTTTAGCAGCAGCTAAAAATAATTTATTCCTCTTTTTAATATCGAGTAAAATTATTGTTTCTTTTACGTACTAAATAATTGACGAACACGTCGAGCACCAGTTCCAACAAACATTTCATCAAACTCTGAACCCGATGTGTGAAAAAATGCTACACCTGCTTCACCAGCAACTGCGCGTGCAAGTAATGTTTTTCCAATTCCTGGTGGACCGACAAGTAGTACACCTAAAATAAAATTAATTTTATTCTATTTTAAATATTTTTTTATTTTTTGAAAAAATACCTTTTGGTAAGCGTGCACCAAGTCTAGTAAATTTTTCACCATCTCTCAAATATGCTACAATGTCGCGTAATTCATCTTTTGCTTCTTCCGCCTGAAAACAATGCATTTTTTTACTTGGTAATTTTAGATGACTATAGTCATCAATTAATTACGACAATAAAGTGCCATCATAATAACGTCAAAAAACTACGCACGCCGCGAACATCTGTAAAATTCACATTCACATCTTCTGGATTTATTTCAAATTTATTTGAAAAAGCGTTTGCAAATCCACCACGAACACCACCTATAATAAAAAATTTATATATAATTGCTAAAATAGTATGTTGAACAAATTGTAAGCAAAAATACATACCACCACCTAATGCTGAAATAATATTTAAAAGAATCATAATCATAATTCCCATGAATAATATAACACGTACAACTTTAAACAAAGATAGACGATCTTTTGGTTTTGAGTCAACGACTACTGCAGCATAACCTGAAATAAAATACAAAGATTTAATAAAAGAGTAATGGGGATTTTGAAAAATACCTTCAGCAAATGCCACTTTGATTTTTTGTTGTTCATCCGCATTTTTTGTCACTTGCAGTAAATTGTTTAAACGATTATTTTCACTTTGAGACGACGGGCGCACCAATCGAATAATCTATATAAAAAAACGATAATTAATTAAAAAAGATCTTTATCAAGTTGAATAAGTACTCGTTGAAAGAGTGAGGACGATGGTTGACCTTGTTGAATTGTACTAGATGTGTGTGATTTAAACGACTTAAAACCAGCTAATCGATTTTCACCACCTACTCCACTGAATGTTGAATGATGCGTTTTAAATCCGCGAACTTGATTATACACTGAATAAACAAATTTCTTTTAACACATACGTCAATGTTATTTTGAGTAGCATACCTAATTTTTCAATTTTCAATAAATCATTATGTGTTAGATGTTGAGAAAGTCCAGCTCGACATGATAAACAGGACAATAAGTTTTTTTCTGAAGATACACTTGTTAACAACGATAAAGTCGATTGAATTTCTAATAAAAATAAATTAACTTGTGAGAGAACTACAACAGTTTCATATTCGTTAGAATTACCTTCTTTAGATATTTGACTCAGTAGCCTATCAATTGTAAGATCATTGAGAACGAATAAATTAGAATTTAATTGTAAAGTTGATAAATAAGATTTGAATTTATGATCATACTAAAGCGAAGAAATATTGTTTTTTAATACGCATTTTTATATGATCGATAGTTACTTTGAATGCTTGTTTATGCCTGGCTTTGCCAATTTTTCTATTTGGGATTTTTTTAAATGCATATTCACACATTTGTTGAACACTTTGAGGTAAATAACGTAACGATTGAAAAAAAAATGATGTACATTGAGAACAAAGCTAAAAAGACGAATACCAAAGTTCTTTGCTTTTATTATTACATCAGTATAACTGTAACTTACATTTGTAGATGTAAAGTGGACATTCATCTTTGTTTATAACAAAGATTTTTCTACTGTTTGTTCAAAACTAGTAAATATTTGTCACACCATCTAGAATTCAAGAAAGAACTTTAACTAATTTCTCACACTGCTATCGAGTTTTATTACAAAATATCGAAAACGTACAAAGAAAGATGTTTCAAATATTGTTCTTTTAAGAGTATCCCCTCATTTTTCTATTCTGTTGGCAATGTTGGAAGCGTAGGATCAATCAAGTCCAAATTTTTACCACAGACGTTTCAGACCCCATCTCTTATCTTTATCGAAAAAAATTTAGAATCTGAAATATGGTCTAAATTTTCAAAAATTTGGGCTCAATCGAAGCATTTTTTTTTGACGAATCGTAATGTGACTGGATCACCAGTGTTTTCCACATGACAAGCAACATTAGACAGGTCATGGTATTTCGAAAAATTTCGAAAGCGATCTCATTGTGAAGAGAACATTTTGCTCTATCAGACTAAGTACAAGAAAAAATTTTGAAGGTACTGAAAACAAGAGTTTGACGAAACTAAAAAATTGACGTTTTTCACGCTCTTAGTAAAAACTTAAAAATTCCATAACTTTTTCAAAAAAAAGGTCGTGGAACACTGGAAGTGGTCTTATTTTGAAGCTCAGATGTTCTTCTACATCAGGCAATGTTGAAATCAAAATCAAAAGTTTTGTCAGAAAATAGCGGAAGGATACCCTTAAATCAATGAAATTTTGTACACGAGCGGATGAATATCTGTAGCAAGGAATGAGCTTAAAACATAAACAAAATTTAGTTTGTTAAATGTCTCTAAATATTAGTTAATGTGGTATTGCCAGTTTGTCTAGAAACGAGCATTGATCTAATACCAAAATTACTACAATGACTCTCTCTCTCTCTTATGATGGTTGAATAGCACTCTTCTCTCTTGTACTCAAAACACAAATTATCTTTATTCTAATTGGCGTGAGGAAGAATGCAACTAGTAAGAATAGCTTGTTTGATTTAGGATGTTTTATTCCATAAATGATAGTAGCTTTGGACACATACATTATACAGTTTATTTATATACATCTTTTAAGTAAAATAAATGCGCGACAGCAACAAAAGAGCAAAGAAAAATCAACTACAAGCTACATAAATTAATTAATGTACATACAATAATGAAAAAACAGCGTCTTCTTGAATAAAGACAGAGAGAGAAATGTGAAAAAACCTCATACAGTTCATACAGATCTATATTGTATTGTAAAAATAGTTTTCACAATTTTCCACCTGCTGTTTCTGTTTTATTTGCCATTTCAAAAATAAAACCTTAATTAAGAAAATAGCAATGAACATCAAACAAAATTTTTATTTAAAAACTCTGAACAAAAACGCTAAATGAGCATGAGTTTTATAAAATTTAACATATTTTAATATATTAAATAGAAATAAAGCACATACAAATATATATCGAAGAAACGGAGAGCGCATGTGAAACAAAGAGAGATTTAAATGCATTTTTTGTATTCAAATACTTGATTTATACAATAGAAGAAATTCATCAGCTGCTTGAAATGCTTCGTCTAAAAAGTCAATATCATTTAATAATAAACCATCAAAATCATCAGTTGTCATGGGTGCTGTGACTGCTGTTACATCACTGGCAATAATCTGAGCTGGTATTGATTGTTTTTGCGTGGTAGTGGCAGATTGATTAGACAAATCGACACCGTTATTATTATTATTATTATTATTGACTGTTACTACTGAATCGATTTGCTCTGAGGAGAGTAATGAAATGATCTGTTTCTCCTCTTTATCTTTACCAATAAGTGGTAGTTCTAACGGTGGATCGATTGCTTTTATATCCTGATTAATTGTAGGTGAAGTAATCGACTTAGATTTGACATCGTTTATTTTGTTAACTAATGGTGCTTGTTTAAATGAACTGGCATTGTTATATTGTTTAACTTCTATACAAGGTTGTGCTCTTATATTTCCATTTTGTAGCGCATGTTGTAGAGAAGAAGATTGCTGCATTAAAGGTCGGATCATTGTTGTATGGTTTATTATTGGTTGATTTGTTGTCGTGATTGACGGTGAAGTTTTTTGTAAACTTTTAATAAAATCATTAGTTTCTTTGTTCCAATCAAATGAAGACATTGGTCGATTTGTTGACAAGATATCCCTAGTTTTTGATTTCATCGTACGTAGCTGCGATGGTGACTTAGAAGGACTATTTCGTTGTTGTTGTTGGTAATAATACCGGCGATTCATATTGTTATTCGAGGTTGACGATAGCTCGGTGACGCAAAGATCACCAATAATTGGCGGTGAGGCAACTTCATTAGCAAATCGTTTTGGAGCCGTTGGTGATTGTGTAACTGGTGATGAACGTTTACAATTATTTGAGGTTTTTGAAGTAGCTGATGGTGATAAAGAGAGAGAAGAACACATATCAGTTTGTTGTATTATATCACTGTTTGCTTCATCAAGCGAGTTATTTTTATTAATAAGAGTGCTACCAGCACTTGGATTTATCATTGATGAACATATAATCGATGGTTGATCGTTATTTTCTCTTCCTTTTTGATGATCGTGCAAGATAGATTGCCTGAAAAGAAAAAACAACTATTCATATTTACTCAAGAACCGTCCATAAAGAGTATAATTACATCATCAGCGAAGTTCTCGAAACAAGAAAGTGAAATATAACAAAAAACTACTATCGTGATACACAGATCGAGTCACAACGTGAGCAAAAATCTTCGAGAATACTTGTTCCACTTACTTTTGTGGACTTGAATTCGTTTTTTGTTGTTGACTTGAACCTAAAATACCTAGACAGACAGATATGTTTGATCAAAATACAATAATAACAACAAACATAATTACACCATCATCAAAAAAAGAAAACGTCAACAATAAAACAAAATAAAAATTCGGCAATATTTTCTCTTTTTCAACTTTTTTTTTCGATGCCAGTGTAAAAATAAAATCCACAAGAAAAAATCATCGTAAATCTAAATTATCCAAATGCAGAATGCATACAGACGGTAACAACTACAGACTTCCATATGAATGATGGATCTGAACAAATTTCAAATTTCTTTTAACTAACATCTTATACTCAGAATCTCTTCCTCATGCAAAAAAAAATTGATACGCGTTAAAAAAAGATAAAGAATATAGTCAACGCTGGATTCCTACTGCCATTGAATAGCAGAAAAAAAACGGATAAGAATATTGATGGATAATACTGATGCTGATGATGCTGTTGATAATAATAAATGACATACCCTTTGATTCCTAGAACAAAATAAAAATACTTTTGAAAACAAAGGTTAATAAAAAATTCTAGAATAACGACAACATTATCTGCAAACATAACTTTCCTTCTAACTCGCTTAACAACGGACTTAGCATCTTGTAATATCTGACAACTAAAAAAAGTATCATAAAAGAAGAGCCATCCACTCACCACTAAAAAAAAAGCTTATCACTTAGTGACACTTAGAAAGTTTAATCATTTACTTATATACCTCTCGCTACGCCAAAATTAAAAACAAAATCATTAGAAAATTTAGTCTTACTTTCTTTTCCAAATGCACGTGAACTGGCAAGGATGCCGTCAGATTTGTCGTATTAGTAGATGACTGAGTAGTAGTGGAAGAAGACGACGGTGAAGGTATTGAATGACTATTTGATGATGTCGTTAAATGTTCACGTTTCAAACGTATTGGCTTAGAATTTTTTTGTTCATTTGTTGTACTTGGCTGCTGTTGTTGTGGCTGCTTCATTGTCATAAACGAAAAACGATTTGATTGCACAGAACATGGAAATGATATATCAACTAATGATCGGTTAGTAAGAACTAAAGGGAAATAAGTATTTAATTTAAATAAACAATTACTTTAAGTAACTTATTAGTTAGACTATACATTTTGCTTTCAAGCAGGAAACTTACTAGGCTTCATGCTGACGCCTTGCTTTTTATTTTCTTGCTCAATTAAATCATCGAGGTCCATGTCACTATCTTCATCACAATCGTTCAATGGAGGAGGCGTGATGGATTGTTTTCTACTATGTTTTACGTTGTCATCCGTTATTTTCAACTGTTCACAATTATTTTGTTGACTCATTGGAAATTTATTTGATGTTATACGTGATTTAATTGATGAATCAGTTGTAACTATCATACGCGTTGATTTTTTCACTGTAACAAACTTTCGTGGTATAGTAGACTGTGGAGCTGTTGTGGATCGAGTATCAGATATCACAACATTTCTCTCTGGTTTGGTTTTCGATATATCGATTGAAGTTGTTCTCACTATTGATTGCTCATCATTCTCTGGCTTTGATTCAGTAATAACAAAACGATTATTTGTTGTTGATTTTAATATTCCATTGTCAGAGTTAATAGATTCTAACGACTGGTCCATGACTGCCGTATTTTTCAGTGGTAACATAACACGTCGAGGTAACTGTACAGATGACGATGATTTTGTAAATAACGGTACATTTGAAGATGACGACAATGAATATAAAACAGAGCTTTTTTCGCATTGGTTATTCGTCTCCATTTGCGTATTGGTATCACTTGTCGGGATATTTAAATTAGAAGCACTTTCTACTATTTTAATCGTTGGTGGTATTGTTAGAATGATATTTTGAATTGGTGTTTCCGGCAAAGAATCTTAAGGATAAAAAGTAATTCATCCATCAAGAATTTGTCACGTCATAAAACGAACAGTATACCTGTAATAGGAGTATTTCTGTCCACAGTAGTAGAATCGGTCTTAGCTGTTTGCATCGTAATATGTAAATTTGTTAACGCTGTGTCCGGAAAAGTGTTTGGCAAGACTGGAGTCGTATTTGCGGTTAATATGGGGCTGTTCTGTGTTTTTCCAATATCTTTATTAACTAAATTCGTTGTTACGGCTACAAAAAATAAAATATTATATCTCCATACTCATGAATTTACTTTTAACTGGCATAACATACGTCTCAAATTGCTTCCACCAACATCACTCGTAATTGCCATACCAACGAACTGTCTTGGTTTTACATGTATATAAGGACAATTTACTTTTAGACAACCGGTAGTTGAACTTTCAAAATAACACGTTGAAGAATTTGCTGATCGCTAAATATAAACCATCAATAAGCTTAGTGTTTACGTAAAATTTTCTGGAAACTCATTAACTCCGAAGAAGTTCATTCTACGTACAAGTGTAAAAATCCCATAAGACATATGCACACTTCACTCTCAGAATCAGGACAAGAAATAAACAATAACTTACTTGAACATTTATATGTTTCATTGAACAATTAGAATCCGAAAAGGTGCCCCGTGACCATGGAGGACATATGACACTAGAACCTGGTATTTTTGGAGAATGCCGAAATGGACAGGCTATACCCTTGAAAAAAAACAAAAATATTTCTATCTTATGGATCAATATGAATAAAAGTGATGTTGGACATACTCTGGTACAAGTCGATGTAACATAAAAATAGCAATCTTGATTTGCTTTATCCATAGAAGAAATCACTAATGAAAAATTAATCTAGAAACAGAGATCACGTCTACATTTAAAAGTACTATAGAGGAAAACTATTAAAATGTGATTGAAATCAATGTGTTGTTATTCTGTTATAAGAAGAAATTTTCAGCAAATCTTCAGAAAAGTTCAGTACATCAGATTGGTTAAAAACAACAAAAAATTCCAGTTCTTCAAACGATTGTTGGAACAATATTTCCAAGTGTGTTTACTCTAAGACTAAGACTAGTTTATTCACGAAAAGTGAGAGTCATCAAAGGTCCCTGACCTTTAATATCAATGACTCGAGCCAAACTACAAAAATGAAAAAATAACAGGAATAAGCGAAACTAGAGTATAAAGTAAGAGATAAAGTAACGATGAAAATAAAAACAAATAAAATAACGTTAAAGAGAACAACTAACCCTAGTTTATTATAATTAGAAACATGGCTGAATTTTACTATAAGAGATACTGAGTTAGTGCCTTTTTGAAAGACGTTAAAGAAGAAAAACAACAAAAATAATTGACTCAGAAAAATTATTCCAGTCAGGAATAGTTGAATAGAAAAAAGAAGAAAAACCATTGACAGTGGTTGGAATGCGGACATATTTAGAATGATGACAGCGCAAAGAAGCGTAATGAGGACAATGAGTCGAGTAAAAGATAGAAAGCGGACTAAGACGATGATAAATTTTGAAAAACTGTACAAGTCGAAAATATTTACGGCGAAGTGACAGATATGGAGAAAGTTGCGACACAAGTAAAGAGCTAGAAAAGTGATAATCAAAATTACGAGAAATAATACGACAAGTAAGTTTGTTGACAGAGCCAAGAACAGAGAGAGAGAAAGAACTATCATACTAGATTCGATGTTGTTTACAAAAGAGAGATAATCGTAATACCTTTTCTATTCACAATTACGCTCCCCCTGGAAAATAAAAAGCGCAGAATTTGAGAACGGAAGAAATCTGAGATAAAGCAATGGATCCCCATTTCGAAGGGCTACTTATATGAAGGATCTATTATTTTAACGAGAAGTGAATAATCGTGTTCTGTCTTTTTCTGACTACAAAAGGTGTCGCCTGAGAATTTCTAATTGGCGGTTATTATTACTGTTATTACATCATTTTTTGAGTATGGCTGCACTGGAGAGAGAAAACCGAAACTACTTTACCGGTGAAGTTAGCTGTTCACTAAAAACTGGAAAGATGGAAGACATAACAATGATTGATCGAAAATAAATTTTTAACCAATCCTATTTCTTGCCTACGTTCTATTTCAGTCTTCCTGTTTTAGTAAAAGCCTAAGGTGACTTTCTTTGGCCTTATGACTATCCAGACTATACGATTTTTTTCTGAGTTAACTTAACTTAAACGGTGTTCAGACCATAAAAATAACTGTCCAATCTTATTTTAATCACAGCCTCTACAATGTACATAATGTATTTAAATTGAAGCCCTTGTGCAGAAGGTGTTAATAGGAATCCCAAGTTCGAAACTAAGACCATTTCTAACAGCAGTCGCTATGTATGGCTACTTTAGTCACACCAAAACACGTTTAACGTGTTTTTTGGTCCAAATCCTTCGGTCTACGGCAAAAAGGGACATCTATGGTTTGACTATGGGCTTTCAGAAGCGAAAAAGCATTTTATATCCGTCCTCAGTCCCACGCGTAACCTGGTGGTTCTTCTCTCGAAATACGCTCTTGTGGTAGTCAGCATCAACAGAATAATTGCTTCAGTACAAATACTTGCAACAGCATTCCATACACTAGTGCTAAGATTATACGCTACGCCGCACTTTGCAATTTCTATAGCTGAATAGCAATTTTTTAAACAATTAATACAATGATTCAAGCAAAGAGAAAACAATTTCTCTAAATATTATCTAAATCAAGACAGAGATTCCGCTGAAAGTGAGCTGAAAGAGCCTGTCTTATTCTTATTGCATTATTATCGCCCTAGAGAACGTACTTGTGCCCAAGTACTCCGCTGCGTAACGAAGCCAGTACTTGTCTTTTTTCCAGAAGTAAATTTACTTGTAAGTACTTGTCCAGCGTGCAAGTACTTGACTTTTTACTTGACAAGCGCTTGTCAAATAAAATTGCAAGTGCTTGAATTGTTTTCAAGGTAATATTATTCGAGTGTTTCTCTATTGTCGCTCAATATTCACTTTGTGAACTTATATTATTCTATGTCTGCAGTCCAGAAAGAAAACACGTTTTCCTAAGCATAGGTATACCCTAGTGAATGTACTCAAGTGTGAATACTCAAAGTCGTACTCTGCTGAAAAATGTCCCGAGTACTCATGAGTACTCACACATTTTTTTTACTCATTGAGTACTCACACGAGTACTCACGACTGAGTAACGAGTATTGTGGGTACGGCTTTGAGTACTCACGCTTGGGTATTGTTGAGTACTCATATAACTTTTGGCAAAATACTCATGAGTATTGTTCATTTGATATTTTCATATAGAGGAGTGATCTCAGGCAGCCAGAGTAGGACTGCAAGTCTAGTCACAGACGAGCCCATCCTTGACTATATACAGAGAGACCAGTGAGGAAATAATAATATAAATATTCTATGTTTCTTCACTAAATGCTACGTTCATACAGTTTCAGTCTAGCAAAACAAAACGGTGAATGAATGTTTTCTGAGTACTCCCTGAGTAACAATACTCAAAAATTGTTAGTAGTACTAATATGAGTACTCGTGGACGAATTATGAGTAAAGTCGTTCACTAGGGTAGTATTCATGTAAATAAATAGCGGCGAACGGTCCAAACCTGTCTAAAGCAGAATTAAAGCATTATGTTCCCGAAGAGAAAACCGGGTAAAACATGGCGAAATCAGTGTGTCAATTACCTTAAGAAATACTTTAGTTTGAGAGATCTCGTATTAAAAGTTTTTCTTTTTCATTCTTTCTTTAGATAGAAATCACTACATAAGAGTTCACCGCGTTAAGCTAAATTGTTTGTTAGATTTCGAAATATAAAGTGTTCAATAAACTCTTTTTAAAAAATCCTTTTGATTTTTTGCTCAAACTGGAAAAGCCTTGAAAAATCAAAAACGATGTTTCCCTGAGCTAAAGGCGTTTAGGAAAAAACTCTTCTGGTTTTTACCAACGCTTGAAAAATCTTGGACTCTTTCCAAAAAAGAACTTTTTAGTTTTTTCGTCAAGCAGAAAAGCCCTTTTGATTTATAAATACGCTTTTTTCGGTTTAGGATGATAAGAAAGCTCTTACTTGTTAAGGACCTTCACAAAGTACTCCTTAGCAATAAAAGCAAGTATTTTTACCATTGAGAAGTACTTTTGCAAGTACATGGGAAGTGAGAAATTTTAAAAACACTTGTCGATTTTTCCAAGTACTTGGCAAGTAATCAAGTATTTGCCTCAAGTACGTTCTCTAGGGCGTTGTATTACATAAACGTTTAGTATAAACTGGCTCCGCAGCATTCCATTCATTCTCTACGTTGTCGTTTATGCTTACACAAAAATTATCCAACACACAGACAGTTTTTATAATATTGTCAGTATTATGAATGTCATATTCGTTTTTTTATTAACAACACGGAATCAATCTTTTAGCTGGCCAAAAGTTCATTCTACGACACTACGTTTTTACGGTTAATAGAGAGAATCCAAAACGGAGAAGTAACAATATTTGACGGCTGAACGATACGTGTCAATCTGAGCCCTGGTGCTAAATACAAAGCGAAAGGAATCACAAAGTAACACTTCGAAAGATTTAAAACTTTCACCGGTCGCGTAGATGCATAAATTATATTTAAATAATAAAGGAAAAAAGAGCGTCTTCATGCGAACTTGCTTGTGCATTTGAAGTTACCATTTATCGGTTGTTGCTGCAGTGTCAGAGCACCACCACCATTATTTTTTGCTTGAATCCCTAAACTTGTAGACTGTATTTCCTTTCTTAAAAGTTTTAGTAGACATGTTAAACAAGGCTAAAAGAGGACAGAAGCAGAGAAACACCTTTTTCTCTATTCGTCTTTTCTAGGCTGCTTTCTCCAAACTTTAGAAACTGTCTTAAATCAACTTAAATTTAGACCAAGATTAGAACGAGCTTTTATCAGCTTTACTGGTTATTGTCTGAACAAACCCCAAAACAGAACAAGGACAACATCTTTCATTATTTACGCTTCTGTCATCGGATCTTATGACAACAGTAAAGGTTTAGCTGTGACGTGCGATTATACATATATTTGAATCAAAGTGCGGCCTTAAATTAAACGGAAATGGAGATGTAGCTTTTGATCTGTCTAAAGCTGAGTACTTTAGAGCTACTTTACAGTGGTTCAAATCTTCTTTTTTATTTGTTCTCTTTCAAGAGCCATGATTGGAGAGTTAAAGTTAGATGATGTTGAAAACATGAGTTAACTTTCAGGCCAATCAGCTTCCTTAATACAAAGTTAATTTTTCTAGTCTGGACAAGGCCAACTGTCTTTTCTCGTTTGGTTTGTTAATTAGAAATGCTTTTCTTTTAATTGTTCACCTTCATTTGTATCAGGTTTCTATCTATGTGTAGCACACATCAACATGAAGGAAAAAATAAAATTCATGCAGCGTTGAGGAAAAGTGTTTTTTTCGTATTTAACACCCTCGATAACCGAGTAGATTTTCCAGTTTTGGCGAGGGGTATTGTCAAAAGTTTAGAAAAAACTTTCGTACAAAATGACGAAAAAAGACTTCGATGGGAAAATAATATTAGTTTCAAAATTTTTCTTAAACTTTTAGTAGTAACCCTCGCCCAAACCAGAAAATATTCAAGGTTATCGAGTGTACTGAATAGAAAAATACGCTTTTCCCCGACTCTGCATCTTTATTTTCCCGTCGGTGATATGGACCAGATGTTGCGGATAGATTCATGCAGAACTTCTCTGATGATTTGCTTTCTCGAGAGATAAGACTAAGCGTTCTTCAAAAACGTCTACTGCAATTTATATAGTCTGAAATTGTCATGAACAAGAGATTCTTCAGCACGCTGAAGTCATCAAATTGTCGAACGTCTTTGTTTGTATTCTTTCTACGAACGTTTTAATTGTCTATTGTTATTTTATAGGTTATTCTTATTTTGCTACATTTATTACCTTCTTTTTCGTTTTTCTCTTCTTACTCTTTCTCATTTTTCTTACGCACATTTCTATAATTTTTGTATATTGGCTAATTCTGGAAACGAAGTACACGTGTGTGATCTTCTTTTAATATTAAATTTGTGGAAACATGGCAATGTCAAGGCCACCAAATGATTATCCACTACGGTACGTTATTAGAACTACCTTAGTTTGAAATCATTTCGAGTTATATTTCTATTTCTATTTTTTCTATTTAGAATTCTAGTACCAAGTGAATGTGTGGGTGCCATCATTGGAAAAGGTGGTGCTCAGATTAAACAAATTAAACAGCAGACTCATGCAAAGTATGCGAATTTATGCTCTCTCAGAAGTATCAATCAAAATCTAATTTTATTGTTTGTTTAAGAGTTGATGTTAATAAAACAGAATCAAATTCAAATTCAACGCCTAATCAAGAACGTGTTATTATCATTCGAGGCCAACAAGACCATTGCGTTCAAGCCTGTTATGAAATATTGAAAATCATGTATGATGATGCACAAATTAAAAATAGATCAACGTACGCAAAAGCTTTGTTATCTTTTCAAATAACCCTAGTAATCATATTCTTATTTCGTTCCAGTGAGATTGTTTTAAAAATAATAGCTCATAATAATTATATTGGTAGAATAATTGGAAAAGGAGGAAATATTATTAACAATATTAAAAAAGATACTGATTGTATCGTCACAGTATCAAGGTGAGTTGTAGTCATGTGAATATTAAATCGTGTTACGTGTATGAAAATTAAAATAGAAAAAAATTTAAGTAATTAGCATTACACGTTCTGGTAGACGTGGATTTAGGGTACCTTTTGAGTAAAAATATCATTTTTTGTCAGTGGAATTCTCCCAGAAATTTGTGTTTCTATAACTACCGCACTTAGTTCACACCTTGTTGATCTACACATACCCACGAATAGTTTTAGATCCGTGACCGGAACAGTTTGGCTATGGATTTTGTTCCTTGATCTTGAGAAAATTTAGAACATAGTATATTTTTAGTGTTAGCGACGTAACGCCTTATAATTGTGAACGGATTATTACCATAAAAGGTGAATTAGATAATGAAATAAAAGCATTAGAAATTATTTACAGCAAATTATGTATGGCACACGATAATGATTATACAAAACCATGGTCAAATAGTGCACGTGGTCAGCCCCAATTAATGATGATGGGATCACCTCATCATCCTTCAAATATTGTTCTTCAAGCTGCTCAACTACCACTACCTCCAACGGTAGCACATCAACAACAAATGTTATCAACAAATTTTACAAATTCGATGGTATCAAAATTAAATCAACAATCAAATTTTTTAAATCCTTATTATGTAAGTAGATATTTCTTCCTGTAGTTACAAATGATTTCCGTACTGTGTGTTCTTGCAGCCTTCTCCATTGTATCAACCTCCTGGTGGTCTTTATATGTTTCCTTCAATGAATTTGAGTGGTAATAATGGAACGTATGGTAATATGGCTAATAGTAACTATCCACAAATGTCAAATCCAGTTATCAATGAAACAGTCAATTTGTACGTGCCGAATACAGTTGTTGGAGCAATTATCGGAACAAAAGGTCTATTTATTAAAAGCATAATTAAATATTCAAATGCGTCTGTCAAAGTAAATTTAAAATGGTTTTTTACTTTTTCATATAACTTTCTATACTCTCTTTTTTATTAGATTGCTCCTATAAGTCCCGATGAAGATCAAAATAAAGTAATTGATCGTCAAGTTACTATCACAGGAACACCAGAAGCACAATGGAAGGTAGATAATTTTTGGTCTAAATTATTCTAATCAGTATTTCGAGATGTTTTTTTTTTTGTTTGTTTAGGCTCAATATTATATTTATGATAAAATTCGACAAGAAGGTAAATGCCACCTTTATTTTCACGTGGAATGATTGGTTAATTGACACTTGATTTTTATATAAGGTTATGCTGGCAATGACGATGTGAAACTACGTGCTGAAATTTTTGTTCCAACCTCAATTATTGGACGTTTGATTGGAAAAGGAGGACAAAATGTAAGTAATATTAGGAATGAAGCTTAAAATTATAGAGAAAGCATAAATAATGTTGCAGGTTCGCGAATTACAACGGCAAACTGGTTCGGTTATTAAATTACCCGATGATTCACAACAAACAGCAGCAAATGAAGTTCCGGTGAAAATTATCGGTCCATTTCAAGCTAGTCAAGTATGTGGAAGTGTTTATTATTTTAAGAAAAACACCTTTCCTATTATCTTTAGTTTGCTCAACGTCGTATACAATCGTTAGTACAAATGTCAGTAAATCGTTCGGAATCTTCTTCGTCATTAACAAATACAAATGTAACTAACTTAAACAATGATGTCTCACATACAAATAATGACAATACAAATGATAATGATTCTTCTACCATCGATAATAATCACGTATTGACATCATCCATGAACGATATTACTCTCGAAAATAATCTTCACAATACTGTTGAGACAGAACAAAATCAGGATAATGAAACATCTACATCCTAGACTATGAATATGAGAAGAAAAGAACAATGTGAACGTGCAATACGTTTTTATTTACTGGAAATTGCATTTAGCCTCCTTTCTTAAACATTTTTTTAATGTGTTTTTCTCTTGTTTTTTAAACAAACATCAAGTAATATATCAAACTCAAAACAAAAATTGTATATTATCGACCTTTCTACGTAAATATACCAAGAAAAGATAGTTTTACATTATACTGTTCTTCTTTTTAACATTTTTTTTCTTTTGTTTTTTAAACAATATGAAATGACAAAAAAAAAATGTTGGCTTTTTACTAGAGAGGAAAATTGTTAATTTTTATAGAAACTCGGTGATAAAAAAGAACGATGAGTCAATTCTCTCTCTTTCTGAATGAAAGACGATAGAGAGAGAGTCGTCTGTTTTCATTTTTGCTATAGTAGACTAGACGAATTATAGGAACGAGAAAGACATGGTACATTATGAACATGTTGGTTAGTAGCTTTAAACTAAAATAATCTTTTTTTTTCTTCTTATTGTTGATAGCATGAAACTCGAGTGATTCTTTTTCTTTTAACATGTTTTATTTTGAACAAAGTACAGCGTTTTCAACAATGAGTCTAAGGAAATCTTCTCACATATTAAAAATACAGCAACATTTAAGATCTTTTTTACTCTGATGGTGATCGTAAGTTATTTTTTGCGCGTCTATCCGTATTTCATTTTTGATGAGCTTTTTTTTGTCTTTATTTTGTTTGAGTGTGCAAACGTGTGATTGAGAATATGTGTGTTTTTGTTGTTTATGTTTGTTTTTTGCTTGCTTTTTTTCAGTATGTTTGTATTTTTTGCGTGTATAGTACAAAATAAAAACAGATTGTAACGTGATGAACATGTTCATATTTCATAGTTTGAAGAAACATCTTTAGAAATAATAACCTGTTGTAATAACGTCGTATTCAATTGGACTAGAGTAGAGCGGTAAGTTATCTTTCTTTTTCGTTCTTTTTCGTACGTGTGCTACCAATAAAAGAATAAAAACTTTTCTTAATTGACTTTAAACTAGAATTTTATTTACTTTTTATTCGTGTGTAAAGTCACAATGGATTTTGGTTAAATTCATCTCAAATATATTGTACGCGAACATCATTATCGATTTCTGAAACAGACGAAGTCTGCGTTATCGGTTGAATCATACAATACGTTAATAAAGACAATCGATGATGTCGCCAAATTAACTGTGCAATTTAGTAATGTAAAGAATAAGTCAATATTGAATTCATTTGGAAAAAAATAATTATGTACAAACTTATGATAAGCTTATTCAAAAAAAAATGCTTGAAACAGTCAAATCACAAACAAAAGGTACTCTGTAGTGTTCTTTTATTGAATTTTTAACGATTTATGCGAATGATAAGCACATTTATTTTACAAAAGCTTTATGAATATCGAAATAAAACTGATAAGCCAATCAAAGTTCCGTTTGAGAGTTGTTGATGTAAACCTGTATGGTTGACACGATTCATCACAATACCTGTTAGGTTGTACATCGAAAATATCAACGACTTCTGGTTAACCCAACTTATTGATCTTTTAGTTAAAGGTTTATATCTATGATAAATGCATGCGGAGATATATTTATTAAAGACAACAAAAAATTTGTCTGTTAGTTTCATTCGTGTCATATGCGATTGCATAAATCTTGTGTCTCTTTAAAAAAGAAATTGATTCAGATTTACTCATAGTGTAAAAAAGACGCGAGAAATATTTTGGAAATGTTGTGATTTATTGTTGAAAGTATGTTTTTCAGTTGGTTTTAAAAATTCTATCTTCACGATTTCCTAAACAAATATTGAAGGTGGTTTGACGAGTTAGTCAAGTCACATATATTTAATGTAAATATATCTTAACTTAAAATGATCAATAATCTATGTTTTTATTTATTTCATACATCCCATCTCGCGCATTCAAGATCGACCGAGTTTATTAAATATTTTAAAACATCGGGATTATCCGACGATCTTCCATAAAATCCTTTTTAAGACTCCATTTTATTGTTCACACAAGACCTAATTCGATATTTGACTTTCTAAGTTAACGCACATAGTGCTGATAACTAAAACAGAAAAATTCTTTAATGGTTTTTTGAGTTTTATTTCAAAAAGTATAATAATCCAATGATCCATTTTTTGCAATTTCATAAATATAAGTTCGGACGAGTAAAATTATTAGAAGGAAACTGTCTTTTAGAGATTTGTTAATAAATTTATTCTATTTTTTAATAAACATCATAATTTCACCTAACGGAATGGTTTGTTTTATATAAAATGTAAAAAAAAATAACAATTGTTAAACAAAAATAAACTAAATGTACTTAGCATCTTCTTCATCACAAAATTACTGTTTTATGGACAGAATTAAAGCATTTCACAACGGGGTACATAATGGAGATTTACTCATTCTTTATTCTTCTTCGTTTTTCTGAATTAAGAATCGGTGACGTAGATCGTTCAGCTGTTTGAGAGAGTGATACTAGTGTTGGCGTTGATATCGATGTTATTTTTCGTTTAATATGACGCGCTGATATTTCTTCACTGAGTCCAAACAAAACCTAAGAGAAAGAAAACGATGATAATTTAAAATTGAGAATCATAAATTTTTAAGAAAACGGTTTCTTTATCTTATTAAACGGCATATTTCTAGAAAATATAGAACGGAACTATTTAGACAAAATGGTATTCATTGGCAGTAGAATAGAAACCTTAACAATAACAAATAAATAATTGGATCGAAGAAGTGCAGTAGTCTATAATAAATACAATAACGTGTATCAAACGATTTTCTAATCAATTTATCAGACTATTATTAACGTATTTTTCACATATTCATTATTTTTGGTTTTTTCTCTCGTTCTTTATCATGTAACTTTAAAACAACCATATGTTCTATGTTCTTTCTACACTATATAGTTTGTTTTTAGATCTTTTTCTTTTACTTCTTTTCTCCACTAAATAAACCTAAAAGATTTGATGCTATTTCGTATTCTCTTTCATTTGACAATAAAGTTGATACTAACATAAATGACGTATTGATTTAAACTTTGTGTTTCAAAGTGACGAGCAAAGAAGAAAATTATTTTCTTATTCTTTTCAACGTTTTTGTGTCGTCTCTAAGATTGTTCGTAGATAGTTATAGATCTGACATAACTCTGAACATACGTTTGTAACCATCTTATCTGACATAAAATAGTAAATAATTATACTTTCCAATAGCAATTTGCTAATAATCGTAAAACAGCGTGATAAGTTTGATGGTCAGTTTTAAGTGTAAAATATCTTTTATCGTGCATGCTTATTTTTGTACACTCAATAAAAAAACAAAAATGGAAAGTATTCTAAAAAAACGTAGAGATTTAAAAATCTATTTATAAATGAATAGTTTATTAAAACAAAATACGAATGATCATTAAGCATAGGAAAGTGCAATAGATAGAAAAAAGAGTAACGTTCTAATTTATTGTGCGAGTATTTGCTTAAAATCAAATTATTTCTTACCTTGCGTGTTGACCGAACAGGTGTTATCCATCTAAAAAACAAAAAGAAACATAAAATATTTATTCATAGAGAAATTTGTTGTACACATACGAATTTTGTTCTTCAGCTGGACGTAACTGTACAACCTGATACCATTTAGTAACAAATGGAAATTTTTTTATTAATTTTCTACTATTTTTACCAACATCTATTGCACGTATGACATGAACATCAAGTTTAGTTGGTTCAGAACTAAAATAGACGATACTTTCTTGAAATGATTTATTCCATCTGCTCAATAACAGACTTACCCAAATAAAAAATAATGCCACGTCTCATCTTTATTTGTATCCATTGAAGTGACACCGATTTGTGATGATAAAGTGGATATTGTTATTGAACTATGTCTTTTACTCTGTGGTAGTTCATCGATTGACACTTTTGATATTTGATACTTGAGCAATGATAAATTACTATTTATGTTTATACTTAATGATGAAGATGATGAATTATTATCGAAAAAATATGATGAAATATCGGTAGATGATCGACAATGTCTATCTGTTAGTCGCATTTTTTTATCGGAATATATGATTTCATCTGGACAAGACCACGTTCGTTGTCGTCCCATTTTTGGTAGTTTTGTTCGTTGATAATCGAGAAGTGTTCGATGAACCTGTGGACATATAGTTGTTAAAATATTTAGATATGATATCGATAGACGTTTTTGTGTACCGTTTAGTTTTTGTTGTTTTTCATTAATATTATCGATTAGAATGCAACCTGATACACTAATAAGAAATCCAAAAATCATTGTCAAACGACTTAAAAATGGTTTTGATAATAATTGATAACGATTATCTGATAGATATTTTAATTTACTAATTAAATTTAATCGAACTTGTTCTAATTCTTCGTTAAAACCAAATTCCAAATGTGTTTTATATTTTTTACTTAAAATCATTCTACAATCATCACGTTCATTTAATTCTAGTATGCCAATTAGTGAATATAATGTTTGACTTAATTCTGTAATACATGTTAAAATTGAATCACTGTCTCCACCATTGTTAGTATAACGAATAGATAATTTTTGACACTGTTCAATTGTTTCTATTATTTGTGTGTACAACATACGTTGTAATAAATAATAATTTAATAATGTTAAACCATCTTCAGTTGATAAATTTGTATACATATCTAAGAATGACCAATATTCATTCCAATCAATATCATATTCTTCAATTGCACAAGATCTAAATTTTAAAATTATAAACATTTTTATTCAGTAATCAAAAAAAAGAAAAATGTTGACTTGTCATTTTTCACACCTAGCTATTCTTTCTAAACCTTTTTCACCATCACTACGCAATATATTTACAGGACTTTTTGGCGATGATGTTATATTTTGTTTTCGTCGTGATTGACCATGTGTTGATGAATACACAGATTGATAAAATTTTGTAGCCTAAAAGAACAAAGAATCATCTATTGAATTTTATAGAGAATTTATCGGATTTAAACGTACCATTTCATAAGTGGTTGGACCGGCATAGGCCGTCAAAACCAAATCACGTCTATCGTCTACATCATGACTCACAGATAATGGTTGATTTAATAGTATTACTGATTTAAACGTTATTTCATCAATTGGTTTGGATAATTCTTTTTCCATTGATACTCTTCGTCTATATATTGGTACATAAAACATTGCTAGAATATGCAATAAAATATGATCCAAATTTTAAATTGAAACTATACATACTTTGAAATAGGTCAACGATCTTCTTTATATTTGATGTATCTTTACATCTGCTACAAACAATCTAAAAAATAAATAGATTAAGTTTTAATAGTCAAGAAACATCAGAACTAGTTAATACTTTCTCGGGTGTTTGTCCGGATTTATTCAAACTCGTTTTCAGACATTGTGATTCGTCTAATAAAACGCGAATAGCTTCATAATGTCCAAATTTTGAAGCTAAATGTAACGGTGTTTCATTTTGCTGTAGTGAAGAGAAAACAAAAGTATACTCATTAAACTCTAAAGAGTTTAACTCTTTTTTATTACCATTTTATCTGGTGTATTCAAATACATATCAACGATGTACTCGAGACGTGCTTGTATTTGTTCATTTGAATCATTTATATACAATTTTTTGATAAAATTAACATCTTTAATTATTTTTATCGTAGTACGAATAATTATGGCTTGACCAGATAAAGCAGCAATATGTAAAATATTATAACGAGTCGATACCTAAACATTAATAGAAACGTGTAGATTTAAAGATAATCAAAAAATAGAAAACAAACTTTGATAATTGTTGGTGAATCACCACTACTAATTAGATATCGTGGATTAGACCATGCTAAACGGTGTAATTCATCAGCATGACCTTTTTCACCTATAACTCGTAATTTTGCTAATTCGCTCGTGGGAACATCGTTGTACGGAAGTTTTTCAGCATCATTATTCGTTTTGGATGCATTAAGCTGAATGAAAAAAAGTAATACAGTTGAGTTTGGTATACACAAATTTAGAAGTAACATAGAATTTGTAAAAGGAGTCAAAATTATTCGAATTTCGTATGAAGTTTTAGCTAAGAGCTACAGAATATTCAGTAGTTCATATCAATTAAAAATAGAGATCAATATCACATCGTCTCATTTTTCAAAAGAATTATTAACACTTTGATGCTTGTATAACTTGCTCACGATCCGTTTCCGTACCAAAGTCTCATAAGGTTTTGTACTAGTAGACTAGCATTTTCTATCATCAAATGAGCTATTAAAATACTTACATTTTGATTTATATTATTGATTGTTAGCGAACTACTCATATCTTCTTCATTGACACGAATAAAATTTTCGGCATCATTTTGACTTAAAAACACTTTAACACGACTATTATATTTACTATACTTTTTGCACAGTGCAAATGCACTTTTCATATTGTCAAATATAAATTCTGTTTCTAGAAAGAAAATATTCTACTAATGACTTTCTCCTGTGTGTAGTCGATATTTACCCATTTTCTCAACATTGGATGGAATCCATACAGCATAATAATGTGATTCAGTTTTCTCGTGAGTTATTTCAGATGCATCATTATCATCGTTTGAATTATTTAAACAGTCAAAAAATTCTTCATACTTATCAACGTCATTGTGCTCGTCGTCTACTTGTCCTTCAATCAAAGTAGTACGATTTTTTCTTGAAAATAAATTACCCATTTGAAAATAAAAACAACATTTAGTTCATTATATAGGTTTAACTAAAACATAAAAATGAAGTAGGGATGAAACAGACAAATCACGTCCACTGGCAATTATCTAATGGAATAACACGAAGAAGGTTACTTTTCTAGTTCTCTATGGAAATAATTACTTCAAAATATAAGAAACTCCATTGCTTTTTGAATAACTTTTGATAGAGAAGAGCTAGAGACACGCGGTTTTCGCTATTCGAAGGAGAAATATTGGGACTATCGATTTATGGAAAACGAAAATTATCACCCACAGATGGTGTACCTCATCAATACTTTTAGGTAAGCTCCTTCTCCACTAAGAAAGTTTCAGATTTGGTACCAAGTCTCTATCTACCTACATTGGTTCGGGCGCTACAGCTGTTCATCTAGGACCTACCTATTTTAGTCTGGTTAGCTCCAATAACCTTCAATAAAACTCCAGACATAGGTTTTCGAGTATGCTGACTCTCATGGCAATGTTTGTTTTCAGAGCAAAACTTCAGAATTCATTGAAAATCTCTATTAGGTAAAATAATCCATTTGTGGCCATTTTCATCGAAAATTAAAAAGTTCATACTTCCGTCACAACTGATCCAGACTATACCGGATTTTCAAGATATTCCTCATTTTGTCTTGGGTATCTTTCCATTTGAACAAAAGTTTTAGAAAGTACTTGATTTTTGCGAAGGTTTTCTAGAAATCTTTAGAAATAAGAGGATTTTCTAATCTTAATTGCACGACTGAAAACTGAAGCCCCAAGAGATATTTTTTGTAATGACTCACCCTGCGGTTTTATTGGTTTCTAAACATTGCAATGACAACACAATAAACTAGATGCCACGCTGCTGTGAGTCGTTTCTTCTGTAATCTATAGTGCGATATGACTGGAAGTACAGAAAATGGTAATCGACTATAGCTGTCACTCTGCTGTTCTTTACTTTTTATTCGAGGAAAATAGTCTTATCAAATAATGCACAGGATACGATACAACTGACTATCAAAAATACTACTGTTTCAAAATATAGTGCACGTGGATATTTTTTAAACAACGTCTTATCTTATAGAAAGATGACAGACCCGAAGTTTTCGCTGTTATATTAGTTTTCCTGGGATACTAAGTATCACATCTAGGTAACCTTGAAAATGAATGGATCCACTGGGTATTGTCCATTCTAAATTTCGTGCGTAAAACATAATGAACATGTTTTGAAGGAATTAAATAATTTTAGACTGTCTACTGCAAAAATAAAATGGTGATATCTCGCTCAAAATCAATCCATATCGATTGAAAACTAAAGAATGTGACTAAACGAGTAGTTTAGGTTTTATCATTCTAAAAAGGTGATTATATGATATTGCTTAAGGTGAGAGATTTTTGAAAATTAACGTTACGATGCTATTACTAACAATGAAAAATTAACCTTACATTAAAATCCTGGTGGCAAAACGTCAAAGATTTTGCTAGAAAGTCAAAAATTCTTTTTACGCTTCTGCTCCCCTCCCTTATTGAGAACCCTGCTTGGAACATTGAGAAAAAACTAGAATAGTACAAAAATTAGATAAATTTGACTATAAGAACAGTATTATCTGCTACTATTAGCATCATGTGGTTACTTGAGTCAGGCCCGTAGCCAGGATTTTTGCGAAGGGGAGGATCAATTATTTTTTGGCTTGTTATTTTTTTATCCTGTTTTCGACAAAATGAAACACTACTGTATACATGGATAATGGACAGAAAATAATTCTTGTTTGACGTTAAAGAAAGAGAACCGAAAGTATAACGTTAGTCATTCATCTAATCTTCACTGGAAAGTATAAAAACACAGGAAGTTTGACGAGATTCAGTGGAAAAAAATCGTTTCTTCAAAAGTCCAGGAGGGGAAAGACCGATTCCCTTCCTGGCTACGGTCCTGATTTGAGTCGATCCTGATAACGATATTCAGTTCTGAATCTGTAAGAACGAAAAAAAATGTTTTGTGGAAAATACTTTTCAGTTTTTTCGGAGTTGATTTCGACTCTGATTCAGCTCTGATGAAACTGCATAGCTGATGCAACTTTTCAGATCGATCCGATCGTCGACTAGCGTCTGTAAAGGTAAAAAAATTATATTTTCCTCGTAAAATGCTCAGAACTGAAAATTATGTCTATTCCGTGATGTGAAACGAAGCATATAAATCACGGAAACAACTAAGACTTCAGCTGTTCGTGTTTATCTTTACTTAAGGAAAAATAGATTGTAACAGGTAAAGAAATTTCTTCATTCCAAAAAGATAGTTCAATTCAATCGCGTACGAAAGTTTTGATAAGAATTGACAAAAGTCAATTGAACTTTAGTATCAAAAGGATGAGCAATAAAATCCGGTTGTTAGAAATAGTAAAACTGCTTCTTTTATGAGAGTCAAGCGGTAGTGATTCATTGAATAGAAGAACATACTTTAACAGCAATCTGTGCTTAGAAAACTCATTGTTTTGTTTTTTTACTAATCACTTTATTTACTAATTTTATTTCTAAACCACGTCTTACACATTGCTAATCGTAAGGTACGAAGATGAACAGTGAGAAATTATATATTTCTTCTTTTTTTTTTTCAAAAGCGTTGATGTAGATTAAACGTAATAAAAATACAGAAAAGAAGAAATATTTTTAAACTCTGTTCTTTTTGCACATGTGAAAGTACAGAAAACGGAAACGATAGAAGACATGTTCTTGCTAGAATAAGTATGTAAATATAGGTAATAAAAAGATGCATAAAAATTAAGTATTTTCAAACTAATTTCGAGGAAATATTTGGTCAATGGGCATACTTCGACATGGCACACTCATCTTAAAACATGAAAAAGGAGAACGATTAAAATGATTAAAAGTCGAAAGCTTTTCGATAAACTAAGAATATTTTCAAAGATATCAAACTAAAATACAATTTCCACTACTTCTGTCAAGATCCTTAGTGGAAATCCTATGGAAAAGCAATAAAATTCCGTATCTATAGAATTTTCATGTGATTCCTATAATAATATTTCTAAACTTTTTTTGATGGATTTGCAAATTTGTTTTAGATATTATGGTGCAGTTTAACGAAGTATTTTGGGGTGATAGAGGATTCGAAGTTTTATCAACTAATCTAAAAAATGGAGTTGTAGCTATCGAAGAATTTCAACGTTTTTTAAATGAAAGGTTTGTCTATTTGATAGTTGCTAAATTTATGTAAAAAGAAAATACGTCGACCTTTTTTGTTTAGCTTTCAGTGTGAATCGACCTATCATAAAAATATAAGTCGAATATCAAGTCAACTAATTAAAGTTCAAAATGTTGGTAAGTTAGTATAAGTTCTTTCTTTATAAACAACATTAAGATATATTAATTAATATTTCAGGCACTTTTTCTCCAATATGGACGGCTATTCGAGATTTATTAGAAAAAATAGCATCAGCTCATTCAACAACTGTTTCATTGTATCAGGATTTAATTCGTGATGTTCACTCGTATCATGATTCCTATAATAAAAAATTAAAAGTTCAAATTCAAAAAGATACAGATATAGTAAAGACATCTGATCTTATTCAGCAATTGAATCAAACGTTGAATAATTTAAATAAAGCCAAAGATGTATATCATACAGTGACCTTAGATTATGAACGTGCAAAAACGGAGTTAAGACGAAGTGGACTTAATCAGAATATTGGTACTACAATAGGAGGAGGTGGAAATCTGAATGAAACGAACGGTGGTGGTCAACAACAACTAGGCACCTCATTATCAAATACATTTGGAACATTGACATCATCAAACAGACAATTTGAACGTTTAGAAAAAAAATATCGTCAAACAAATTTGGAGTATCGATCATTAATAGAAAAATATAATACTATACGAAATGAATTTGAAAAACGTTTTTATGATGTTAGTAATAAATTTCAAGATTATGAAACAGAACATATACAAACAATGTTAAAACACTGTCAAAGTTATTCAGATTTATTAAGATACAATAATGAACATATCAAATTGGCATATACAGAATTTAATGATAAACTAAATATAGTTACTATACAAGACTTATTAGAGACATTTGTTGAACAGAAAAAAACTGGTGTAGAGCGTCCCGGTAAGTGATTATTATTCTACAGTTTAGTTGAATGTTAATTTCCTTTAGAATAGATCTATCATAGAGTCTTGAACGTGAACAGTAAAATTGGTCTTACTTGTTGCTCTTGAAACATAAAAAGCCTGTAGTGAATGTTAACTAGAAATAGAAATTTTCTTCTAGAACATATTAGAAGTACAGTTCATAGTTTTAAGTGGAAATAAATCCCATTATAGTATTTTTTAAAAGTGGGATTATCAAAAAACATGCAAACATTTTTATACGAATAGTAACTCGAACATACGTACTTAGACTTGCAGTCAACTGCAAATTATTTGCTTTTTCTAATTTTTTCTAGCGATGCTACAATTCGAAGAATTAGATAATATAAAAATATTACCATCGTTGACAAATTCGTCACAAGGTACACCGACGCCTGATAATACTGACAATACATATGGAATGATTACTTTTGTTAATGAGTCAAATACAAATACGAATTCAACATACAATGCTTCATTACCATCACAAAATTTAACATTTACAATGAAAAAAAGTGAGAATAATCGACGTACGTAATAGGAATCGTTCAAAAATCTTCTTTTTTATGGAATAGATAGGATCAAAAAGTTATTTTTTCACATATGATCGTGTATACTACCTTTTGCTTTTTTGAAAACAGATAGAAACCATCATAAAGTTTATGGTAATCCTTTTATTGTCTGTTCTCTCGTACACTAAAACTAAGCATGTAAAATAATATTACTAATGACTAAAGCCAATATTTAAGCTTATTTTCCCACGCAAATAGAAGTTAAGAAGGTTTAACTGATGCTCTACTATTTGCTTAACAGAAACATACAACAGTTCATTTGAAAACTCGAGGAAATGTCCTGTTAGTCGAGGCTACCATTTTTGTTAGTAATTTACACACGCTCCAGTCTTTAGTAGTCGAAAAATGATTTTTTTTCGTCTCAATCGTCCTTTTGATTTGATTTTAATCGATAAATTTTGTTTTTAGCATCGAGTTCATCGTCGATGACCAATAATAATAATAATGTAGCACATATTCCTACATTAAGTTTAAATAATCCTAACCATCCACTTTCTCATTTACAAAGTTCAACAACAACATTAACAACAGCCAGTGAACAATTTTTAGGCAGTAATCCTTTTAATCCATTTGACGTTAAAATAAAAAAACCATCATTTAAAGGTATATTTTAAGAGATATTTTAATTATTTTATCCACTGTACGCAAATCTAGTTGTTTAAGTTCACTTACTGCATTACCACTATCATAGCTGCATGTTATATCTGGCATGAATTGAGTATAAAATCTTATTTCTATGTACATTTTAGGTTTATGGCCAACTAGAAAAGAAAAGAGTAAAGAAAAAAAAGTTCAAAAGACAGCTCAAAAACAAAATGCTCCTGATACACAACGTGATGAGAATGTTCCAGTAACCTTGCACAATTTAGGGTTTGTAATCATGATAAAAGTCATGGAAGCACTTCAGTGTATTGTGTGTGTTATGATTGTTATAGTGAACTAAGTGAACATAATATTGGCAAAATTATTGGTAGTAGCGAAACTCTCAATCCGTCGCCCACAACAATATCAAACGTTGTTCTTCCTGTTCCAAAAGGCAAATGTGTACGTTTTATGTTTGTTAATAGAGATCTAAACTCAAGTCATTGTATGTTTTTTTTCGTTTAGCCAACACCTGAACCTTATAGTCGAGAAAAATTGAGCCCACAAGCATTTGATAAACGTCAGGTAAACTGTCAAAGTACTATACCATTTTCAACTGCGTATAATAATCATCAGCAACAACAATCATCTGAATCGTCAACAAGCTCAGATGATGATGATGATGATTATCCAATGGCAAAAATACAATTTAAAATTAATCCAGCAGCAAAAACAGCAACAACAGAAATAGGTGATGAATCAAAAATTAGTGATGCAATGAAACAAGTCGATAAAAATATTGGCCATTTAGCCACATATTCAAGAGCAACTGGTCGTGTAAGTGATATATTCTTTTTTCAATAGTTTTCGTATTCCGAATTTCATCTGAAGCACTTGTTCATGTAGTTTTTCTTTAAATTTATAGGAAGAGGTAAAAGGAATTGTTTTGTTCATCTTTGATATGTTTTTTTTTTCGTGTTCGATGGTTTATGCTTTAACAAGAGCAAGGAAAAAGTGCTGTTTTTTTTAATGATCTCAAAATAATATTATATTTCTTTTTACACTTAATGTGGCTATCTCAAAGATGTTTTATTAGGCTATTTTTCATTAATCACGCACATACACATGCCATTGGTTTTGGTTACCGGTTCAAAAAAAAAATTAGTATTATATTGCATTCTTTTAGAAAGTACCGGATTTGAGCAAATCGATATCAGTTGGTCAAATGAGATCTCCACCTCCACCACCTCCGCATCCAACATCGTATGTGTATGTGCTAGTGTGTTCTACTTTATTATTGTTCTTCTTATTTATATATAGGACTATGTCTACAAGTGCGACAACTGATAATGTTGTTAACTTGTCTCATTCAAATGATGTGTGGCAAAATCAGCGTTCAAATTCATTAAGTTCATCAACAAACCCACAGGCTCCTTTTTTGACAAATAACCACGAAAGTAAAAGAAATATTTTTTGCTTAAAGTCATACCACTATACATACATGTATGTATTTTAGAATATGTTACCACATCGTATGAAGAAGATGCGGAAGTAGCAAATTCGTTTCCAAATTCTTCAACATCCAATAGTCCGATGACAATAAAACAAGCATCACCACCACCACCACCATTTCCCACAATTCCGAGACCGATAACTCGTACGAGACAGCCAATTGTAAGTTAGACGGTCATATAGCAGACAACAATGACTTACTTTATTAATACGCATCGACGTTGATCGACTTGATTAACGTTAAGATTCTACCTGTGTCTTCTCTATAAAGTTGAACCTTGCGTCTTTTGGCTCTCACCCACTTACAGCGTTCTGTTCTTCGCCTGTCTTGTTTTCTATAATGTCAGCCACCATTGCCATCTCTCTTATTTTGTTATTCCATTCAATTCTCTTCATCGTTAGCAATCAATGGATATTTGTTAATTATCCAACATCAGTCTTGATCACCGAAATAGTAGTTCTCAATTAGAGCTATGCGTCAAATAATCTAATCCCCTTTAATGTAAAAATCCGAATAATTATCATCCACCATGGTGTTCGTGTCCAACTTATTCAAGTTTATTCTTTTTATGTTGTTCTGATCACAGTACATGCTCTGTATGTCATTGTCTCTTAACACATTAAATAACAATCTCAAATTGTTCTTATGTCGCCGTTGTTCGGATTGTTTGCTATTCAGTCAATGTTCAGTTAGTCCAAGTGGACTACATTAAATAAATAGTTTACGTAAAACATGATTTCATCACTATCAATCGAGAAACGTACAACACGACAGTTGATTCGAAGTCGAACTGTACAAAATCATCGTGTTCACTCGTTTCTTAAAGATCATAAAAATGAACAAATGAACAATTCAATCTGAGCAATGAAACAATAACAAATTCAGTATAATATAAATCAATCTTATCAACAAAGTGAAATCGTGTTCGTTCCACCTGAGATTGCACATTATGTTGAGAAAGATGAAGTTAATTTTTGTTATATACATTTTATTTGAAGAACATGAACAAAATGCCACAATAATTTGAATATAGAAAGTGGAAAACGCATCAACCAGAGACGGCTGATAAACATAAGAAAAACAACAATAATTGTCGTTGAATAAATAGTAATCGATAGATTGATATCAAGGTTGAGAATGTCTTTCGTGTCCAAGTTAAGAGATCCCAACTCTCTAACGAACAAGATGTTTCTGTTTAACAGCAATAATATGAAAAAAATCCTGTTATCGTTATTTCATCATCTTTCATTATAGTGTTATGAAAATCAAACGAATTGTTATTTAATGAAAATCGAAAGAATGTTTTTAAGTAGAAATGAAAATATATGATATTAAATGAGTTAAACAGTGTTGATGAATCGGAAGATGATGGGTGACCAACTTATAGAAAGCCATTTTAAACGTGTATATAAATAGGTTCTTTTTCATAGGATTTTATTAGTGGATGGGCGTTGCCCCAAGTTTTTTCAAAGTGGTAAACATTAGCGCAGAGTAGTGTAAATTATAAAACTTTGGCTACGCCACTACTTTTCCACTTCTGTGTCCTGTTGTTAATTTTTCCAATATAGCTGTATTTGTGTTTTGATTGTTGTCGTGCCAAACTTCAAGACGGATTTTTCTATATTTCTACTTTTTTGCATGCTAATATTTGGCAAATAGCAGGCGTTATCGGAACATATATAATGACTAAGTTTGCACGTCTCTGCAGTCTCTGAGATAAATTCTTTATTCTATGTTCTTAATTTTAGCAGCAGCCAACAATAAGTACAGCACAACAGTTATCATCAGTGTCTTCGAGTTCTGTTGACAGTACTATTACCAATGGACGTACTACTCCTTTTACGCAGAATGCAAGTATAGGAACGTCTGCTAGTTTACAGTTTGGCACGAATAATTCAATATCATCCACGAATGATCGTATATCACCGTTAACAATTGGCTCAACAGATAATATTCCAATAGCAATTGCTTACCAAGAAACTGTTCATGTAGTAATGAATGGAGATGATCAAACAAAGTAAAAGCAATTGTCATTTTTTAGTTATTCACTTTCATTTTATTTTTATTTTTCTAGATGGAAAATTCGTATACTAGGTGATATGCTTGTATCATTTCCCGCTGCTATATTGCATCTACTGGCCACTCCATCTCCGCATCTTTCTCAACTTGAATTTTGTTTAAAAAATTTGACAAAAGTGGACAATATTATTGCTAATCCGCAACTAGTCAGTTTGTACGTTCATTTACTCAATATCTATTCGTATAATCTCAATATCTTCTTTTTTTGTCGTAGAAATCAAACATTGTCCGAACAAAATGCCCCAGTCTATAGTTTTAATATGACTGCATTATCTGAAGTACTTAAAAGCTTACAAATAAAAAATCCAAATTTACCATTTTTTAATTTTGGTGTTTTAAAATATGAAGTAAGTGTTACGTTTCGTTGTTTTTATTGTACTTTCAAAACACGATTCTTGTTTGTTAGGTTAAGCATACGGGACCCAGCAGTGTTCCAATTCAAGTATCATCACAATGGACAACAACGTCTGATACAATTATCGTTAACGTTGTTTATCGATTTAATAGTTCCGCATTTCCAGATAACATACGTTTAATTAATGATTTTGTTATATTTCACACATTTGTCAATAATGCCAATCAACTGACAGACTCACTTCCCATGGCTGAATGGTACCGAAAATTCTATGAATAGATTACAGTTTACATAATTCACTTGTGATTTGTAGACTTTAGAAGTAGATTCATACTTTTATACGCTGTTTAAGGGTAACTCCCCTCCCCCCGTCTTGTATTTTTGCTCAGAATTTTGTGACATGATCTTCTATGGGGTTTCTGGAAAACTCTGATTTTCGTCCAGTCACATTATGATTCCTCGAAAAAATGGTCCTATCGAGTCAAAATCTTTATCACAGTTACTCCAGATCCTGTCTCAAAATGAAAAATTTTTTTCCGAAAAATATGCTTTCCTTCTCGAGATATACGAAAAATGCTGAAAACCTATAGAGGATCATGTCACAAAATTCTGAGCAAAAGTACATCGGTTTTCTTTTTCGCTCTTCTATTTCTGGTATAAATTTGACCTCGATCGGACGTGTGCTCCGTATTTGGCAACAAGGTGAAAAAAGAGGAGGGGTACCCTTAAAACTTCGTATCGTACGGTCGAAAGAATGTCTCTTGAATTAATCGTAATATCTTTGTTTGCTGCAAATTTTGAAGACTGAAATGTCTTTTATTCCTGAATGCTTAGAAGGTTATTATTTCTGTTTTTCAGGTCGTTAGCCGAACATAAAATTTTATGGAAAGTGCCTTATACATTTGATGGGAGTGGAACATTAGTAGCAACATTATCTACTCTCAGTATTGATCATAACAATCAAGAGAAGGAAAATAACGTGAATAAAAATGAACACGAACTACCCGTAACAACATCATCTCCAATTCATGTGCAATTTTTGGGTGAAAATGCTTTGTTTTCATCTATTGATTTTGAATTTGCTTGTCGGGGATATCGTGTTTCACTATTAAAAAAGAAAATTTGTAGTGGTAAATATCAATCGGAGTCACGCGATAGTAATAACTCTAGACATCCATCAGTCCAAATCGATCATCAAATCGGTTTGTCATCGTTAGTGACTCAAACGAGTGCAGCCTCATAAAGTTTGTTTTCCCTTATTAATATAAAAAATTGCAATAGTATTATGTGAAAAACAACAAAAAAAAATATGATTTGGTGCTATGTTCATAAATTATGTCTTATCTTCCGTATGTTTAGCCTGTTAGATTTTTTCTGTAACTTTTTTTTGACAAGCGATATTATTTTATTTTGCGAGAATAGTCGAACTTTTTCCTCTACTTTATCACTTATTGTTGTTCATTGTTCGAGCATCTACACACATAATTATTTCCCATTATACTTTTTTTGGATGTATTAAATCACAAAAGCCTTGGTATTTTATTTACCGGTATCACATTTTCTTCCATCAGTTTTGTTAAATGTATGTAGGAATGTGTTTGTTAGTTTTTTCGCAATATTCAATTAATGTTTTTTACAAACACTGAATCAATTGACTTCTAGAAATGTTTGATATTTTTGAGAATATCAGGATTTTTTGTCATATCTATGGAATAGGTTAAGGATTTGCTCATTTAGAAGTAGTAATTAATGACGTTGTGAGAAAATCATTTGAAATCGAATTTTGAGAAGTAACCACCACGCATCTGCCGTGCTTTTTAACCCGAGTGAGATCAAAACTTGTTTGTTTGTAACTGAACTTGACTCAAAGTAAACAGAGAGTTACACTTTTAATTTTATTTGAATCCTTTCACTTTTGACAGATATACACACATGATTTTCTTTTCTTTCTCTCTTCTATACATGCAATCTAGTTGTTGTTAAAAATGTAATTTTTTTTTTCGTTGTTGTTGTTGTTTTGTTAATCCCAATCAATTATGCAGTATCAAACTTGACGAAACTCATTTCTGGACTGTATTTATTTAGATATCTGTTTTTTATACGTTCGAACTATCAATATTTATTTTATTTATTTTTCTTGTGAAAGTACGTATACTATGTGAAGGACTGTGCAGATTGATATTTGAGCATTGAATGTCTCAGTAACGAAAAGTTTGACAAAGATAGAATAAACATTAATAATCAATACCCTCCAACATTCGTTCTTTTAGTGTAATTATGTCGATAAGCCAATTCTGACGAAATCGAAATTGATCAGGTCGATGAATAAGACGCATTGTTTCGAATACAAAATAAACTTTGACATGATTTTGCTAAAAATATAAATTTATGTACACTTTTGATAAATAGCACTATTGATGTTACTTTGCGAATCTGATAAAAATTGCAAAGTAAAACAGCTATATGAAGAAATAACGTTAACTAGATCCGCTCGAAGAGAAGCAATCGATATAACATCACTAAATGGTATAGGAAACGAGTATGAATATAAGTATGTTTGTGACGCGAGCTTCAATGTTTCTAATGAGAATTTTGAGTACAAAATTGCATGTGCATTCTGTATTTAGCTGGAAAAATGTAGAAAATCCAGTGGTAAAGCTGTGAATTGTGTTCAAGCAATTTTCAGAAGATATCGCGCACTCTGTTTCAACAGGTTTAGTCTTAGAAATACTCAGAAACTCGGCCTTCTGAGCAGAAAAAAGCTTACTTTTGGTTGTACTTTTGATACTTCAATTGAAAAATAAACACTTGCGGTATGTTTTGGTATTGGCTGACGTCTAGTCGGAATACTGAATCTTACGCGATATTCGTATACATCCGTATACTCCAGAGATTTTTTTTCCATGAAATCGATGGCATACAACCAACATTTATCATAGTTCCACTGAAGAAAGAAAATGATAATTTTATTCCTTACGTCACAGTTATTGTCTCGTCATTTTAACAGTACCTTTTCTATGTATTCAACAATTTTGTTTGCACCAAGTTTTTCGTTAAAGTCAGCAATCGTAGGCCACTCCGTATTCTCGATTTTCCAATCATCTTCTAATTCAATAAACTTTGTTACTGTCTGTCCACTATTTCTATCATCAACATGATTCAGAGAACGTGTAATGAGCTCTTCAATAATTTTATGTGATTCATGCGCGTACAAATCAAAATCTTGACCTTCAGCAAACTAAAACATCGAACAAAAAGAAGTGATAAGTTGAAAATAGTAATAGATACAGTAGTAATAACGTTCAATTACTTGCCACGGGCATTGTATTCATGTTTGCTACAGTCATTTTTGTGAATTAGGAAGGATGCACTTAAATCTTCTCGGAAGTAGATTTAGACTTTATAACTGAGTAGCCACTCTCGATAGCAAGCTTTTATGTAACCTAGACAATTTTTGGAGCATCAAAAAAACGATCTTATTCCTGTCGTTTGAATGACGTTCAGAACATGACGTTCAGAGAATGACGTTCAGAACATGAATCTTAACTATCGTCAGATCTGTGGTATAGTATCTACATAGACTACGGAATACTTAGCGACAATGGTAAAAGTATTGAAATACAGAGGTTTAAAAGAACAATGTCGTTGGTCGAAAAGAGACTAATTCACTTTTTGTGCACAGGCTCTTGTATTTATTGATTTTCCTATATATAATAGCTTAGAACTATATTGAACGAAATAATATCAACTCAACTTAGCATATTACTTATTCTATAAATCCAAATAGTATAAATCAATTTCATACTTTTCTGATTTATTTGTGAGTTGATGTGATTGTTGCATGAATTTCGGTTTCTTCTACTTCTACTTTATACTTTAGTCGATTTAATTGTATCATATCATGATGCTGAACTGAACATCAAAGTATTTCTGTAGAATAAGGTAAAAATGTTTGGTAAGATTGCCAATAATTCTGCAGATGCATCAAGTAAATTATGGAAAGCTGATCATTCCCTGCCCGGCAGACCCATTTTTGGTGCCCAACATCCTCCTCTTTCATCGAAATCAAATAAGTCAGTATTTGCACTGTTAATCTACAGAAGTTAATTACTAATTTATTTTGTGTTGCAGAAAAAATGTGCCAAATAATAAAAATCATGTAAAAGAACAACAAGCATTCACTGAATATATGAATAACACTGTTGACGCATGGGCAATTGACGATGATTTAGAAAGTGAAAATGAAGAAAATGATATTGATAAAGAAGAACCATTCATATCAAAACAAGTAGATTATCAAAGTTTGAAGTCTTTTCTTTTTATCAAAACGATAATACTAAAAACGATCTCTATTATGAAATGATACTACTCTGCTAGTTTCGAATTCTTATTCTACGATTGAATCTTATCAATAATTTTTTGAACAAATCGAATGATGTTTTGGTTTAAATACATTGTAAACTTGTGTATATTGTTTAGCTTTTGAACATTTTAGGCTGTTCAAGAAGTAGCAAAACGTGTTATACATGAACATAAAACAAGAAATGAATCTGAGAAAGTGACATTGGAGGCATCATCTGGTGAGTCTAATTTTTTCTTTTGATTCTTTAATAAAAACTCTATTTTATCTACTTTAGTACGTCGTCCAGTAGCATCTAGTTCATCTTCGACTGCTTGTCCTGGCATTGGCATACGTCTCGGACAACATCCAAGTTCAAAAACAATGGTACCCGTACGTTTTACAAATCAAGTTCGATCAACTATCACTACAATACCTGATATTGATTCACAAAAAGAAAATAAATTTAAACAAATTTTTGAACAATCACATGTAGATCTGAGTTAGTATAGAGAGAATTGTTCTGTGAGATATAACAATTGTTAACATTAATTTAGATGAACTTCGTAAAACAAGTTGGAACGGAATACCAAAACAATTTCGTGCAGAAGCTTGGAAACTACTTTGTGTATGTTATAAGTACATGTTTTTCGAAAGTTAATTTTCTCTAATATTTTATTCTCTTTCAATTTAGGGTTATCTGCCAGCTAAAGTTGATCGTCGTGATGATACGTTGAAGAGAAAACGTGACGAATATTGGTCATATGTTAGCCAATATTATCACACAAGATCTGAGTCTGTTCATCAAGATACTTTTAGACAGGTGAAAGAAAAATAAATAATCCAAAATAAATGAAATATTTCATTCTAGCTTACTTTAGATACATATTGATATTCCGCGTATGAATCCATTGATGCCTATATTTCAACAATTGGTTGTTCAAGAATTATTTGAACGTATTTTATTTATATGGGCTATAAGACATCCAGCAAGTGGCTATGTTCAAGGCATCAATGATTTAGTTACACCATTTTTCGTTGTTTTTCTATCGGAGTTTATTGATAATGGTAACTGCGGCATATATTTTTCTTTTTTGTATATACAAATAATTGCTGTTTCGCATTATATTTGTTGTTATTTATTTATATCTAGATGTTGAAATTGAAAATTTTGATATTGGTTCATTACCTGAAGAACATTTACGTATTATTGAAGCCGATAGTTATTGGTGTACATCAAGTTTACTTGATGGGATACAAGATAATTACACATTTGCTCAACCAGGAATACAATATAAAGTTCGAACATTAGAAGAGTTAATTAAACGAATAGATGGTATGGAAATGAGAATTTCCAATAAAATTCTTTCTTCTGCTGTATATTGAGAATTGTTCTATAAATCTTACATTAAGCTTGTTTTGTACAAATATTAAAGTATGCACTATTATTTGTTCTAGACCCACTTTATCGCCATTTAAAAACTCAACATATTGAATTTTTACAATTTGCATTTCGTTGGATGAATAATTTATTAATGAGAGAATTACCTGTTCGATGTACCATCCGGCTATGGGATACATATCATGTATATTACTTTTGAAAACAAATTTTCTTTTTGAAATTAATGTTTTCCTATTTATTCTAGGCTGAGCAAGATGGTTTTTCACATTTTCATTTATATATATGTGCTGCCTTTCTAGTTCGATTTTCAAAAGATCTTCTACGGGAAAAAGATTTTCAGGTAAAATCTCAACGTTGAACGAATGTGAAGGAGAGAGTAGTCTGAGCTTACTGTATTTATCTTTCATAGTCTTTCTTTTCTTTGTTAAGGGTTTATTATTATTATTACAAAATCTTCCGACTCATTCGTGGACAAGTGATGATATTAGTATATTGACAGCAGAAGCATATCAATTAAAAGTGATGTTCGCCAATGCACCGAGACATTTGAGTTAGCAAATTACAATGAGCATTTATGCGTCTTCTTCTCTCTGATTTTTTTTTTTAAAGCAAAAATATATTCTTTTTTCTTGTTCAATCTATCAAAGAACTAAATGATTGCAAACTGAATTTTCTCGTTTCCAGCGTTGATTAGCATTTTAATCGATGAACAGTTTCATATTCGTTCATTACTATTGTGTGGTTTAAAAGCAATAGGCAAACTTTCGATTTTGCTCATTTTATTTTTATCTTCTTGTGCACTAGATTCTATCTAAAACAAAATGTATTTTTTGTGTAATTTTACTACTAAAACATAAAAATTCACTTGTTCGCTGTTTTTTATATCTGTTTGTTTTTTTAGTGATGGTTCATTTTGTTTGTGTTTTCTTTATTTGATTCAGTTCTCTTTTACATATTTTATGAATGATACCACTATCAATCGATTTTTCTCCCCATAAAACTGCATTTTCGAACCTTTTCTTGTTGTTAATTACGAAAAATCGTACTAAATTATACTTTTAAGTCTAATACTAGAGATATAGAATCTATTAAGAATCCGTTTCGAAAGTTCTTTGAACTTCGATGATGCTTTTCGTCTACTAACATGAAATAGAAGCATAATAAAGAGAATATTTTCATTCAGTAGTTATTAGAAATACATCGTTGTCAATATTATTTCGCCGATCAAGTTCAACTAAAGAATAGCTACTCTCCTCTCCTTATTCGAAACCAGTTTAGCTCAAAAACGCAGATCATTTCGGTCCATTCTGCATTCCTAAGATAATAAATTTTGAAGGGGCCTTCTGTTGATGAGAATGTATGTGTGTGTGTCACGGCTAGGTAAAAATTTGTGCTTTTGCTGTTTACCTTTTTTTCTCTTGCCATTCTTAGGCATCAGATCAGCATAATGTTTTTGTGTATGTATTATCTCATATCTGTTAAACAGTTTGAATTTGTTTTTTTGTTATTGATGATTTTTTTTTTATACAAAAAACTTATGTATTTATTTTACTCCTTTCAATCATAAAATCTTTATTTCTCAGTTGTGAGGTATCGTTTAAATAACGATTGATGTTTAGTCAAGTGTAAAGAATTACCATGCAATAAAGCTTTTTTTTATTGTAACATTCATCAAGTAGTTTGTAGCAGATTAACTTTTTTTTCTATTGCTTGCTCATTTATATGAGAAATATTGTTTAATCTCATGACTGCTGAAACTGAGAAGAACCCGCGTGATTTCAGATCAGACACCATTGAATAGTTCATGAATTTCTTATTCAATTAATAGACTAAGACTTTTGAGCACTTTTAAGTTGTTTCCCTTTAGTCTTGTTCCCAAATTGAACTTTCAACAGTGCGAGAAAAAGTGGTGTATGTAGATATTGTTAATTAAAATATATGTCTATAAAGTGGACTGTAGAATTTTTTTGTACTCACGGTAACAACTAACGTTGGTGCTACTTTTACTTTAACTGCTGTCACTCGGATGCAGAAACTTTTTTGACTAAGAAAAAGATCTGTATGAATGTGTGTGAGACTGTTAGTAATTTTACAAGCTAATTTTTTCTTTTGTTACCGGCTTTGGTTGTTTTTAATTTTTTTCAATACCGATGGACATAATGAATGTATATTTAAATTAACACAACTTTTATGTTTTTAATAAATTTTTTCCAAAAATCAAAAACTTTTATTTTATTCTCATAGAGCAGCATATACATGCATAGGTAAATTTAAATAGCTCAGAAAAATTACCTTTTCTAGAACTTTTAGAAGAGCGGCTATTTGATAAATTTTTGAGGTGAGAGATTTTCTACCTGCTGACATCTGGGTTTAGTTAAACAAATAAATAGTCAATGTCAATAATTCTCAGATATTTCTTCTCGTCGAAATTTAGAAAAAAATCAATCGAATATAAGAGAACTATGTAGATGGGCGATCTGGGTTTATTTTTTGAATATGTTATTTAATTAATGTACAATAAGCTTCGAAAAATTTGTATTTTTTTAAGCATTTTGTGGTTTTTTCACAGAGGGAATTAATCATCACGCGATCCTACTAAAGCATCTACTACGTAACATGTTTTCTCTGTGGTTCTACAAGTAGTCAGATTTGAATATGGAATCTGTTCCATTCACTTTGTAAAATGTACACACTTATCACTGCTCGATACAATATAGTTAACTATCACTCGACATCTGCGACCACACTTTTTTTGTACCCATGATCATAAGAAAAGTTTGTTTTTGTTCATGGACATAACCACAGATGTCTAACTATCACAGCGTACGACATATAATATAAAGAGTGAAAATAACCGCTCAGTTAATCGACTGTTATAACGTGCAAATCTCGTGTGAATTCTACAAAAGATTTGTGAATGTTTTAACTTTCTCCTATAGTCGTTTTATGCAGCCAACTTTATAGTCTTTATGTAGCATAATTAGCCTCTAGTTTACATTAGGAAGTTCATCGATGAAAGACAATTAAGGATTTTTTTATTTTTATTATTTATTTTATCCCAAATAGGTTAAGTTGTTCGTTGGTTATTTTTCTGTTCTAGGGCATTCTCGGAACGGAAGCATTCTCTTTTGTTTTGCATTTCATTCGAACAAAGAATGAAATTAGATTTTCTTTTACTTAAAACTAAGGATTTTGTGCCGTCACCACACATTATTATGACGTATTAGTAGTGAGAATATACAATCAAAGGGTGAGTATAATAAGCATAGAATATTTAAAAAAAATAATGTTTAATTGGCAGCGCAAAGAGTTAAAGAACGTATTGACGGATGAATTGCGATTAGGAATGTTCGGTTCTCGGTTCTGGAACCAAAACCGCGATTCCGGTTCTTGAGTTAGAACCGAAACGAAAAGAACCATGATTTCGGTTCCGAACTTAGAACAGAACCACGGTTCTCGGTTTTCATCTTAGAACCGGAAAATAATTTTTCAGGCAGTAACAATTCAACGAAATATTATTTCGTGAATGAGTTTTAAAAACTCATTTTATAGTAAAGGAAAGGATTCTTTTAAATGATGACAAGTAAATATATCTTTTTATAGCTTTGTCAATAGTGTGTTTTCATTTTGTTACAAGGAAGGCAAATCAGACAGTTTCGGTTCCGAAGAAAAGAAATCGTCTAAAAAAACCGTGAGTCCGGTTTCAGTGTCAAAACCGACACTGTGGTTGCAATTGCCGATGAAGAATCGAAAATAAGAGAATCGCGGTTCCGGTTCTTCACGAGAACCGACCATCCCTGATTGTGACTGATATCTAAATTTTTTGCTCGGCACTTTTCTCCGAGAAGTTCTTGCTAAATACATGCATCTGTAAGAAAGGATCATGAAAAGCTCGTAGCAGTAAAAACGCGTTCAATATCATTTGAAATAAATATGTTTTCTGCTTGCAAATATATTTTGTACTAATTACTTTATTTAGTGTAATCCATTTTACAACCATGAATATAATAAATTCTAAGCATTATTAAACGATTCGTTGAAAGAATGAAACAGGACGTAGGTTTTAACAATGAATTTTATTCCGTTTAAGTTTCATAATTTTTTTTGCCTCTCTTTCTCTTTCTCTCTCTTATAACGAAGTTAATCATAAAAACAATAAAGAAAAAGAGAGAACATATCAAAACTAAATTACTAACGACTTTTTTTTTTTCTCTTCTTTCGATGTTTGTCAACTATGGTCCACTCCCGGACATCTTCCCATTCTAATTGACGTTAACTTATCTCTCGACATTTCTGTTTCATCCTTTTGCTCATCATATCTTCTCAAATGCACGAACTGGTCCTTGTTTAATTCTGAACTATCTAGCGTCTCTGCGTCTGTACTTTACTCTATTCGTTACTCTAATGACACCAACCATATCACTAACGCAGTTACGGGGGCGATTTTTTTCGTGTATGATGCAGCGACTTCCATTAAAAAAGTACCTAAATATCGAATAGCTATTCCAGCTTATTTTGGCAACTTGATCCATCAGAAAAGAAAGTTTTTTCAACTTTATTATAAAACCGGTTTATTGGAATTTAAAGTCCAAGTAAAACAGCTGGATAAAAGTATACGCAAGGAGATGATTTCAGTAAAAGAAACTAGCTGGAAAAAATTCTGCACTAGCACACAAAATTCAACTGATCCCTCTTTCTGGAAACGCATTCGAAAATGTATTAACCTGAAAGAAAATTCAGAAATAAAAGAATTAAAAAATGCTAATAATGAACTTCTAACAAACGACATAGATATGGCTAATCTTCTTGCGCGTTCTGTGCAGCAGTCTTTTCTTCCTGCGGATGAATTTGACAAATCATACTATGACAGCGTCGAACATTATGTAAGTAACAATGATTCCTTCACTGCTACTCCTTGCTCACAATTTGATACTCCTTTCACTCTTGTAGAAATTGCGTCTGTCCTAAAAGCTGTTAAACCTAAACTTTCATCTGGAAACGACTACATTCCAGCCGTTGCTTTTAAACACTTTCCTATTTGATTTCTTCCTGTTCTCTGCTTTCTTTTTAACTTTCTCTGGACATCAGGGACGTTCCCAGACTTCTGGAAAATTCAAAAAATTCGTATGTTACTTAAAAAAGACAAACTGAAAACCGACCCGGGCAGCTACCGCCCTATTAGTCTTCTCCCAAACCTTTCTAAAGTCTTTGAACGACTCGTAGCATTACGGCTAATCGCGTGGATGAATTTTTATAACATCATCCCTCTCGAACAAAGCGGTTTCAGGAAAGGCAGGTGTACAGTGGATCAGATTTTAAATATAATTCAGCAAAGTATAAACATCTTTCAATAAAAGCAAAACGAACAGTGGGTCTGTTCGTCGACTTCGAAAAAGCTTTCGACAAAATTTGGCGTAATGGCTTTCTTTTTAAACTAAATGAAAAACAATGTCCAACTCGACTTGGCAATATATTAAAATCCTATTTCCAAAATAGAAAATTTTTTGTTCAAGCTTCAAATGATTCTTCTTCACTATATGACTGCCTTTTCGGTACATCTCAAGGGAGCATCCTCGCTCCTTTTCTCTTCTATTTCTTTATTCACGATCTCCCTTCTTTCTGCACTTCTGCGAAAGTAAACGTCTCTATGTATGCCGATGATTTAGCGGCCCTGTGCGAATGTTTCCATGCTAAGCAAGGCGAACAATTGTTACAAGTATTCTGTAATCGTCTTTCCACCTATTGTAAGCGGTGGCGTTTAAAAATCAGCTACTCAAAAACAGTGTCTTTATTTTTCTCCAAATGTCCACGTGATAAAAACTCATCTATTTTCCTATTTCTAAACGGAAATGGACTGAAACAAGTAAAAACCTAGGTTTTATACTGGATCAGTCGCTGTCTTTTTGTGCTCACATTAATGATATTTGTATTCGTACGCGGAAACGTATGGGTGCCTTAAAATCCGTGTGTGGCAGACGTTGGGGACTTCTTCCTCATACAGCTGTGTTTGTTTACAAAACGTATCTTCGTCCTATGTTAACGTACGCTTCTCCGTGTCTCTTATGTATTTCCACTTCTAGCTGGACTAAACTTCAACACATACAAAACGTTAGTTTAAAAATCGCATTACGTCTCCCATCATGTTTTCTCACTCATGAACTTTATAAGCGCGCTTCTTGTGTTTTATTAAAAGACTTTGTTTTCCAGCTGTCTCGCTCTTTTATTATGTACGGTTTTCTTACAGATGATATCTTTCTAAATCTTATTTTTAACTATCTGTTTTACTAAGAAAAGTATGAAACAAACATATTGCGTTTGCGCTTAAACCCAATAAACTGCTGAATTTATGATTTGTGATGTCTCTTTCTTTTTTTATTTGTTAAACTGTTTTATTTGGTTCTTTTAAAGGTGTTTGTCTCTTTTTGTTAAACTGTTTTATACCTTGTTGTTTCTTTTAAAGATGTGTGTTTGTTTGTTTATAATATGTTTAAACTTTATCTCTCGACTGTGTCATGAAAACGAGCAATAGGCGTGGTCATGTCTTCCGCAATAAATCATCATCATCATCAAATTACTAACGACGCAGACTATATAGATTGCTAATAAAAAATATTTACTCATTATTCTTTCAATGATAATGTCTTTGATCTTCTATGTGGTGTAAAGGTCTCATTCTTGTCTCATTCAGCATTTTTCCAATATCTCACTCAAGATTGATCTCTAAGTCTCAATCTATTTTTTAAAAAGACAGCCACTGTGTTCAAAATAAATAATTTTTGGTGGCGCTTTGGGTTTGAAGTAATCGATGTTGAAGCGTTCCCGTATTTCCTCTATATTTTTTTATTCTTATAGTATATGAAGAACTGTTCAATATGTTTTGCGTAGAGAATTGAATGAGGTTTTTTTAAAAAAAGATTGAGACTTAGCGATCAATCTTGACCGAGATATTGAGAAAATACTGAATGAGACAGGACTTCTGGGCCACTCTTTAGACTCAAACATATACGATTGACATGCTCATTACTTTATATTTTTTTGAACTCTACATCAATCGAGTTATCAATCATCAAGCAATAAAAGACTTAGTGAAACTGGGAAATTGCTTTTTTATGGAACAGAAATTGCATATACTGACTAACGGCAGAAAAAATCGAGCAAAAAAAAATTTGACAAAAAATAAATAAAGTGAATAAATAATATATTTTTACCTTATAAAAGCAGAAAACTGTATATCTGATATTGAAGAAAAAGAAAAAAATCTTATTAGCTGGTGAGAACGTGTTTTCCATTTAAATCTTTTTTTCTTCATTTTTCTTTTCATTTCTGTTAGTGGTATTATTTTTCATTTTTTCTTTTTGCTAAGCAAATGACGTTTTATCTAACGCTACGCTAAATCTGAATTTTAGAAAACTGGGTGAACTTATCATCTACTTTTGTGGATTAATACACTAGCGTAAGTAATCTTCTGAATTGAATTTGAGCCGAAATTTTTTCTGCTCTACACCTTTTTTCTACTGCATACAATGCAAATTATCTAAGTCATCTGATAAACAACCAAGCGTAATTTTTGTTTTACGCTCTTGTTTACATATTAGTGCAAAAATTTTCATACTTGGAATAACTTTGCGATCTTTTCGTTTTCTTGGGTATACTTGTTCGTAGGAGTTAGTTAGTTAAAGATACCAATACCCAAGTGGGTGTATGGTGAAGATCACAAAAACAGGGTTATGATTAGATTTTACGTGTCATCACACGATTTTTCTGATCTTTTTCTGTAGCCATTGAAGTTTAGAGTCCTGCCAATAGGGGGCTAACCTAAGAACAAGACAGGCTCGTAGGAGAGACTACGATCATATATAATTGTATGTGTGGTGGCCATGGCAGTGTTACGCGAAAAGGAAATATAAAAAAGCTTTTCACTTAAGAATCTGAAGGAGTTTACTATCAAGTCCTTGAAACATCTTGATTGAATCACTTAAGATCTTTCTTAGTACTGATATTCTCGACCCATGTCATTAGGATGAACTGAAACGAAAAAAAGCGAAGTTTTATCGGAGAAGAACTTATAAGATGTCAGAAAACAGATTTTCTTCGAAAAAGGTTTGGTTCCTGATTTGGATGCGCGCAGACTTTCTCTCTATGTGCTTTTTGTTTTATACATTTATGACGATGTGTTTTTACGGTTTATTCTTAGTCGTTTCTTATTAGTTACTATTTTTTGGCTTCTTTGTTCATGTACACGTTATCATTAGAATATGGAAACGGAATTAGTGAGATGAAAAACTCGACGATTTGTCTGAGTGAATTTAGCTAAGGGTGAGAGAATTGTCACTTATATTTGTCGTTTTACATATTTTGTTCAAATATAATGCTTTGTCAAGATAAAAAGATTAACACGACAAGACTTTCTAAATATTTGCTCATTTTCTTATTTTAGATTTATTGCGCATTTGTTTTAGTAAGAGAAAATATAAGGTAATAAGTTAATTAATTTTTTTTTAGAGGACTAGCAACAGATAAAATATACTCAAGTCTAATATAATTCAGTTAATAGTTGGTTTTATTATTTTAGTTTACAAACAAGCAATCATGTCAAGTGTTGGTACAAAGAAGAAATTAGTTGAACAGCTTCGTCAAGAAGCATCCATAGATAGACAAAAAGTTTCAACTGTTTGTAAAGATATAATTAAATTTTGTCAAGATCATGAATCGGCTGATGTACTCGTACGTGGCTGGGTGAGTCCAAAAGACAATCCATTTAAAGAAAAAGCTGGTTGTTTGCTCTTATGACTAAAATGGTATACAAAAACATTTCTATTATATTGGACGGCTTATATATTTCTATTCATCACACGTTCTTATCGTAATGCATATTTACGGTAAAGAATTTTGATACTCTGTTATTGTTGTTAATGCTTTTTTTTCTATTAATTGTGCAAAACTATGTGTCTGGTCTACACAAAGCTTTCGTAGACATTTTTTAAAAAAAATAAGAAAATCAATTAAAAAACATGTACAAAAGATTTTTTTCGTAAAAACACCTTGTCATGGGTGTCAGAAGCTGCTGAAATATTGACGAATTTTCCCAATATATATTTTTCTCAAATATATTTTAGAATACTATCATTTGAACATTCAGAATGTCATCTATCATCCAGTTATCTCATTTGTTCACGATATCAGCAAGTTGAACGCGAAAACTTCAGATTAGATAAGTGTTATATGACAATAGACAAAAAACTGATTCTGGCTATCATCGATCAATTCCAATTTAGGATGATGTTCCACGTCGAATTTGGCGAGCAGTTTTGATACATCCCATGGACATTTTTTTGCTTCAATCTGACTCCACATACCTTCAGTTCAGTTCAGTTCAGTTCAGTTTATTCTGGCATAGCCATGGATACACGAAAAGAAACATTGCTGGCGCAAAAGTTTGTAACAAAATAAAAACTGCGTTTGATTAAGAATCTAGGCAGATAACTT
>CAJNOQ010000275.1:0-57792 GCA_905250885.1 Didymodactylos carnosus | reverse complement strand
CGCCACCACAGACAATATTATAAAATAAAATGGCAATTCAACTATTATTAAAATCTTATTGCAAGAAGTCACCAAGTTTCAAGATGTTTAAGATTTTGACTTCTTATCTTGGAATTCCTTGAAGTTTTACGCTTTCTTATCGTAAAGATTTTCCTTGAGAAATTCAAATTCCAAGCCTTATCAGAAATTATCTGCCAATATCTTTCGATAAAAAACTGACACCGTAAATTCGCTTCAGAAAAAAGTCCGCCATGTACCACAGGCGTTTTTGGCATGGTTCAGATAATCGAAAAGCCCGTGAAAGTTTAGTTTTCCACTTAATTGGATAAACTCTGTGAATGTTTTTATCATGGAATGTTCTCAGTGATTCTAATGAATAAAGGCATAGAATTTTGTTTCTCTAGGTTAACACTTACGCATGACTAAAAGGCTCAAGATAATCTTTCGACAATTTGTTCCCGCAAATTTATCGAAAGATTAACCCACAAAAAAATACACGGAGAATTTTTTCTCTTGCGTTCTTTTTTTCTTTCTACCAAAGAATTAGGTGTGACGGTATTTAAGAATACATCAGATGAGACAAACGATACAGCAACCAATAAAATCATAACAGAATAGAGGCTGGGCTTAGTCCAGGCGTATCCACTGATGTAATTGGGTTGTATTTCGTTTATTCTGTATTGTTTCATCAAATGAAACAGTAAAGAATGATAGAAAAAATGGCTAACAATTTTTTTGCTGAGATAAAAAAAATATATTTGTTTTTTATATAGCCTCATATTTCGGTCATTCTGCATATTTTTTAGATCAGTAGCTGGTCTTTGAAAAATGTTCATGCCAATAACTTCTGCCAGTAGTCAGCAGCGTAACATCTAATCCCCTCTATATCATTTGTTAAAACTGTATGGTTTATTCGAGAAAAAAGACATTTTTCTACTTAATTGTACATGTTCTTACAGGCTGTAGGCTATAGTCTCTCGTCTTTTTGCGTTCATATAGAAACACCTTAGCCGAGCAGACCGGTCACTGTGGAGAAGAGATTTTATATGAATTGAGTGTATCAGTCGATGCCGAAATACCACTCTCCAGTAGTAATATCCGAAAAGGTGATTATTCGTACTTTCAACTAGAAACGAATTACTAGCTACTTTGCAGACTTCTGAAAGCTTTCTGCTGATACATATTGTAGACCACAACGTGAGTTCTTTCATGGTAAAAACATAGAAACATTATCCGTCGGTATGCCGAAACATTACTCTTCTATAATATCTAAAAAAGTGATTGTTCGCACTTTCAACTACCCAAGCAAAAACGACCCAATTTTCCGGATTATTTATCTAGATTCAGCTGCACGTACATCTAGATCCACGTGGAGCTGAATCTAGATAAATAACCCAAAAAATGGGGTCGTTTTGCTTGGATAGTAATAAATTACCAACCATTTTGTAGAAATTTGAAAGAGCTTTCTTTTGATTTATAATGTAGACCGCAACCTAGATTTTTTCATGTGAAAAAATAGGAATACTATCGTGGACTATGCTGAAAAGGTTATTTTCAACGGTAATATTCTAAAAACGTGGGTGTTCGCAGTGTACGTAACAATTGAGCAATAGATAGTTTTTTTCGCCGTTTAAAGCTGCATCGGATGGTATTTAAGTATTTCCTTCCGGTATATATATATTTCCTTCAAACTAGTTGTATTCTGAGAAAAGTACGAAGAACACACCGCAGTGGGTTCGTGAAGCTATTGGTCAAAGCTAATCGATTTTCTCACAGATATGACGTCGGAAGGAAAACCAGGGGCCTGGAACACCAGAAAATCACATGCGCTTTCATTCTAGACACCTTTCAGTGGGAAAAGTCATAAAAATGTCTATAACTTTTGAACAAAAAGCCATGGGTACGAATCCCTTTAGACTTTTTACTATTTTGATATGCTCTATCGATTGCGGTATAACTTATTAGAAACGGCGGGTATCACCTGGGGACATTTTCCATGATTATAATAGTCATCTAGCACTATCAGAGAAAAAATGTTCAGCCTTTTGTACCGTACCGTGCTTTGGCTAAGTTACGAATTTTTTACTATATATGTACTATAACTCTTTAAGTACGAGTGTGTCCGATAAGGCACACTTTTTTCAAATTTGATAAATTCTAAATAACTCGCGACCGCGAAAAGATATCGAGATGCGACGATGCAGTTTTGTCTGCTGATCTCTAGTATGTTGTTAATTTTGCTTGCAAGTATATGAGAAGTGAAAAAGACGGAAAATAAATGAAATAAGCGGGAATCAGGTTGATTGCGACGTCTTCTTGACAGTATTTTATCTATAGATATTTTCTCCCTAATTTTTTATTACTATACTTTTACACGATTGTGACGAACATTACTCACAGAAGATATGGTAGAATGGATGACCTTTGCTTCCTCACCCCTGTCCCCCTATGTATGTTTCAATAGTGGGTGCTCATTTTCAATGAATATCTCGAAGCCTACAATAGTTAACTCTCATACTTTGTGTGAATAATCTAAAGACATTTTAGAGTATCTGGTGCAGTTTTGAAATGAAAATAATATTCCTAGGCTGAGTTTTGAATTTTTTTGGAAGAGGGTTTCAAACTTCAAAAGTGACCCTCGATCGTAAAATAGCTGTATTTCAGTAACTATTAAGAGCTAACACTTCAAATTCATAACATAAATAGAGGAAAGGCAGTGCTGCATTTTGTTAAAAAGGAAAAGCTTTCACCTCTCTTGGATCAGGAGTTATTAGCATTCTACGAAAAAGAAATGAAACGCTTACATCTCACGAACCATCTAGGAAAAGAGACCCAAACTTGGTGGGTGATCAGCATTCGGTAAGAGTTATGATCACACAAAATTAGAAGTCCCTAGCTATCATGGTCGAGCAATGGTACTCAAAGGGTTAACCTAACGCATTCATTGTACAGGGAAAATAAGAATATTCATAACTTTTGAAAGAAGCAATAAAAGTACAAATGCTTCAAGGACTTTTACTAGGATACTATATAGCATCTATTGCCAAAGAATCAGTGAAACTGGAGGTGGACATCTGAAGAGGTTTCCTCGTCAGTTACAAACAGAAATTGAAATGTTAAAAATATATATTTGTAACATTGAGAAAGTTGATTAGAGAAACAATTGAATGGTTAATTAAACATCGATATATCATAAGAGTCGAGAAGAATATTAGTGAATACGTTTATGGTGCTTGAGGTGCATACTCGTAGTGAATATACAGCGTCATCAAGTACATTCAATAAGTAAGTCATGGTAAATAAACCTTTGTTTTGATGCGTAATTTATATGCGTTATCAGTAGCGGATCCCGAATTATTCTTTCGTACGTGCGGTATACGATAAAAGTGCGAGATACGTGCCGTCATCACAGAAACAAATTATTTTAAGAGAGTTCTGCTAGGAAAAAACAGTTTGTTGATTAAAAAGTACTGGAGTCTTATTATTCCCAGCCTTATTATTTTCTATTAAGTAATTCTTTCACTGTGTAAAGCTATTTATTTTTCTTAACCTTTGTATGGTGTGATAAAACAATTTAGATCACCGATAAATGATACTTGTTTTTTAGTTGTGATATGAAAAAAATTTCTCCTTATGACTGACGTTTTGTCTCCACATACTCTAGATGATCTCATTTTTTTCTCCATTTCTGTTCAACTACTATGTTTTTTGTGAATGTAAAATTCTTTTTTTCTATTGTTATATTGTTATTATACTGATAGTTTGATTTATTAGCTTTTTGTAAGAAAAATATGAAAAATGCTTTGTTACCTAGTAAAATAGAAAAAAAACGTTTGCGTCATAAAGTGTAATTTTTTCTTTTACACTTTTCGTTGTTCATGTTATCTGATGAATGATTTTCCGATTAATGTATTTCATATGATGTAAAACGTCTGTTTCTAGTATCAATAAAGATCATAGCTACGCTATGATCTTTATTGCTGTTTCGGAGAAGAATAAAATATAAAAAGACAGCATCTTGTTTTACTTTTAAACAAAACTTGAAGTAATATTAGCGATTGGAACATTTGTTTCATTTCTATACCGATAACTTTATCGGTAAACGTACAACTTCTTATTATACACACGATATGTATCTGAAACTTTCGCTCTACTATTTTGATTTGAGCGCGCTTTTGAAAGACTTTTTAAGAACATCTTTATTCTCTTGAACGATGAGAAAACTTTTAATTCGTTTGTTTTATTTTGAAAAAAAATAACGTCTCACAGGGTAATTCTAAAACATAAAATGAAAAGAAAGAAAGTAAATACAACACTTCTGAACTGTCTAGTTTTTTAACCAAATAGAGAATACAACAATTATGTGTTTTTTGAAAAAATCTATCTACATAACAATCTACTATGTGCATGAAATTGCTGTTCGATGAACATTAAAAACGTTTATTATACTCTGTATACTAGAAAGATGGAATAAAAGAAATTTTGTTTAGATCAACAAAAGTGTGTATACATTTGAGATCAGTTTTAAGTGATCATCCCTTATATTGAGCAAGATATTTTAAAGGCACATTTTTTGACAATAAAACGGAAAAATATAAAAGTTTAGCTCTCATTGATGGAATCAAGTGAACTAGATGATGAACTTCGACTACTGCTTCGACTACTACTCTTGCTACATGTTGTTAATGTCGATGACTTTTGTGAATTTGTGTGAAGACCATTAGACGATCTAAATTTAGAAAAGAGAACTTTAATTCTTCTTATATAATTTGTCGAAGAATTTATATGTGTATTATATTAGATCACGTTCTCATTGTACAAAGTATCTGATACTCTTCACTTTTGTATGATAGATTTTTAAGTTCTATATATATTTCAGAAAATAATGGCAAATTTGCGGACGTCGTTATTATAGAGTAGTCGCTCTGATGATGAAACTATGGGTTAATTAGTATGTGTCGTGAGATTTGATTAAAACGAAGATTGCTGTACCTCTTTGACTTTGTCGGTGGTGTAGAAGTATCTTGTATGAAACATTCGCTTAAGAAAAAGAGATCATCGATTGGAGTGACATCAAATGGTTTCATTTCTTGCTCAGATAATTTCCATAATACTGTACAAAAATCTCGACCAATTAGTTGAAGTGTTGATGTTTGAATTTGTAATCCCTAAAAAGTAAACTAATAAGTGTTAGAATATATGCTAATAGATACTAGAATTCAATTATTTACCTTATAGATACCTTGATCGAAACCATTGTAAGTTGTTTCCATTGTATAACTTAAATCAATTTTAAATTCATCCCACATAACAATTCTTGCACATCCTTCTTTTGTTTTACGCATTGTAAACATGCAGTTAGAATGAGAAAATCCCGGTGTACCTTGAAAAAGTTTTGGAAATAACTAAAACAATAAAAAGAAGTTGATAGATTAAATATAATTAAAATTTACATATGAAAAAAAAAGAACAACCTTTGGTAATGTAGAGCGACCCACTGCTGGTCCAGAGTAATGTTGTCTCGGATCATTTCCATAAAAAAAGAAATTTTTTTGTCTGGAATGTCCATGAAAGTCACAGAATAGCTAAAATAACAATTTATTTTTCTACAACAGATTGAAAATAGTAATTGCGTTTACAGAAATCGGTCGAGAACAACACGCATTCAAATAAGCTATAATTCCTTTTGCATGATAAATAGTTGGAAATAATGTTGCATTTGGTGAAACCCATTGTCGATTGAGATCTTTTGTTGCTAGAGAACATCGATGGCTAAGAAATAAGGAAAATAGTCACTGTAATAAGAACTAAAACTATAGTTATTGTTTACCAGCCATTGATAACACCGTCAGGATTCAGCATTGGAATTATCTGTAAATAAACTGTATACATTAAATATTCAATCAAATGAGAGAAAGTGATAAATTTTCATACTTTGAATACAAAACGATCTCGTAATTGTCGAGCAGTCACTTCGTCACTCAATAAATAATCAGTTATACCTAAAATAAATTAATAACTTGTCATATAGTCTAACAGAAACTGTCTTTAAGTTTTTTTAAATAATATTACCTTTCATTATCCAACTTGCATTGGATTCACCAGGATGTACGCGAGATGTCAATATAACATAAGAACGTTCGTCTAATAAAAAAGAAATAAAATATTAGAGATTCTGTTTAATTTTGATTTCTTGGCTAATATGAACCATACGAATAGGTATTTGTTGTTGTTTATCATTTCCATTGTTTGTTGCATTATATAAATTTGTTATCGTTAATATTGGACAATCATTTCCTGATAATGTTTTACATAATGTTTGTTGTCGAAAATAAACTTTTGATCGATCAAAAGTATTTGACCAATTGACTAGATTTGTCTATAATGAAAATGATTGAAGACAACTTCTTTTTTTTTTCTTATATGTATATTAATGAAAAAGATATTTACCATTAGTGTAGTATATGTATAAGGATAATGATAAGCAATATAACAAACATCATTTTCATATTGAAATTTAATTAACATTGTTAACGTATAACAAATTTTTTTCTTTTTTCCATATGTATTTTTGTAGTATGATATTCGATCTCCTACTCTTTTCCAATAGGGACGATTTTCTAAAGCTTCACGAACAGAGTACATTACCGGTTGCATTCCTAATAATAAATAATAATTATAATTTATATAGAATTTTTAATTATAATAAATAGATAATGATATAGATACCAGAGTTAAATTGACTATTTGATTTTTCAAAGTTAATTATATTAAATCGATATGTTGCATCTTTTCTCATATTTGACACTTCAAAATAGAACCATTGATGATTATGAAACTAGAAAAGAATAAATAGAAAAAATTAATAATTAGATGATATAATATAAGAAAAAATATTACCGTATTGATATCTGGACGCAATATTAAATCATATTCGTCGTCAGTGATCTATAGAAAGATGAATTAATATATTTCTAGTAACTATTATCGACGCCAAAACAACAACTTCCTTGACTATTTTTTGAATAATTTCTAATAGAAAAGCGATAGCGATCTGCGATTTTCAGATTCTGAAAATAGACACTTTCTCACAACTTTCACTAAGTACAAACTAGTTTTGAAATTCTTTGGAAGATCCTGTTTTCCGACAATTTTTGGAAAACAACGTTGTGGTTTCTGAAATTAAAATAGCAATCTATCGATTTTCTTCGATAGATAAGTAGTCTGAAGTGTCTTCTTTAAATCTAGATCTAAGCAAACTCCGGATTTCCCTTAGTTTTCCAAGGAGGCTAAGTTTTTCCGAACAAGCGGTATCCTTAATTTTTTTGCGGTTTGAAGACCCCCAAAAAAAGATCGAAATATAGGCAATCGACTGTCCTGAACATCGTGGCGTTTTTAATTTTACACAAAAAAAGAATTTTCAACTTTAGTATCAATCTTCACCTACAGAAAAACATAGTTTCGAGGGTGTATCAGTGCAGATAAGTTATATAGATTAGCTAAGCGCCAAAAGCTATTCTATGCAATACAGAGCTCAAATAAAGAATTTTAGTGTCGCAAACACACTGAAAACTCTTGTTTATGTAAAATTAAAAACGCCACGATGTTCAGAACAGTCGATTGCCTATATTTCGACCTTTTTTTGGGGGGTCTTCAAACCGCAAAGAATTAAGGATACCGCTTGTTCGAAAAAACTTAGCCTCCTTGGAAAACTAAGGGAAATCCGGGGTTTGCTTAGATCTGGATTTGAAGAAGGCACTTCAGACTACTTATCTATCGAAGAAAATCGATAGATTGCTATTTTAATTTCAGAAACCACAACGTTTTTTTCCAAAAATTGTCGGAAAACAGGATCTTCCGAAGGATTTCAAAACTACTTTTTACTTAGTGAAAGTTGTGAGAAAGTGTCTATTTTCAGAATCTGAAAATCGCAGATCGCTATCACTTTTCTATTAGAAATTATTCAAAAAATAGTCAAGGAAGCTGTTGTTTTGGCGTCGATAATAGTTATATCATTTATTTAATGAGTGAAACTTTACTTGTATGGCTTTTCTTAAATTTCCACATTCAAATTGTGAATCAAAATGTAAGTGATCACTCGTTCTCGGCATTTGACATCTAAAAAACAACATGTTGATTGTATAATTGAATTTTTCATTATATTCAGCTTATATTTTACTGTCGTTTATCATCATTTTGTAATATATTGGTTTGTGACATTTGTGTATTGCTACTGTTGACTAATAATGCATCCAAATCATAAACTGTTCGATTTATTATCGTTGGAGAATATAATATTCGTCTTATATCACCTAACAAAGATGTTCTAAATAAAGAAAGAATAAATAGCTGTTCATGAATAATAAACCATCATTTCGTACTTAGTCCCTTTGACATCCAATTTTTGCATTATTTCACATTTTGGATTTGATTGTGCACCATAACAGTCAGGATGTGCAATTTTTGTAAAACTAACCGACAAAAAGACAACAACAAAACTTATTTAAAAATAAATAATAATTTTAAGAATGTATATACCGATATGCACTTTTTGTCATTTTAGCGAGTAATGAATAGGTTAAAAAATACTTTTGTGTTAATTCGTCTTCTATTATCGGTATTTGTTGATGATTTGATGAACGCAATACATAATCTTGATGAACTTCTCTCGGTAACTCTTCCATTTGATTTGTTTGAATTAAATTCAATAATAATATATTTGTACGTGAATCAATAATTGGTTGTGCCATTTTTGTACGAAGCTAATAATATAAATATTCTAAATAGCCTATATGAATAGTTTCGATTGATGAAGTTTACTTTAGAAATAGGATCCACCATCTCATCAAAAAACTGTTCATAACACATTGCTAATTCATCTGGATCACGCTAGAGAAAATGATAACATTAACGTGTGTAGTCGTAGTGTTGAACTAAATTACTCTATATTAATTTTTACCCTATTTGTGTCATTATTGTTTAAAGTAGAAGAGCTTAATGTTTCTTTTAGTTCTGATAAATCTTCTTTTTGTTCTCGTTCTTCGTCATCTCCGCTATCTTCATCATTATTCTTATTTTCATCATCGCTTTGTTCATCATCATCGCTTTCACAAAACTCATCATCTTCATCCATATCATTTAAATCGTCTTCTGGAATTTTTATCACTTCGTCTTGTTTCAAGCGTCCTTTTGAAGATTTTGGACGTAATGATTTTACTGGAGGTGTTGCCGGCGTGGAAAGTGTCATAGAAGATTTTGGTCGAAATTTTTGTTGTTGTTGCTGTTGTTCATTGCTGGACAATGCTGATTTACATTTTCCTCTCATATCATCTAAATCTTTCATTACTTTTGGATCTGCAATTAACATTTCATTGAAAACGATATATTCAAATCCGGGTGGTAATTGATATTTAATGGGACTAAACGTCGATTCAATTGGAAGATTTTGTTTGGGACAACAACGTAACATCACTTGACATGCCAAATCTAAGAATGTACAATAATTGTCGTTGGTTAAAACGTTCATCGTCAATTCATATAACAAATAAAAGCCATTGGCTTCTAAGAATTGTAAACGTCCATTTTCTTAATGTAATAAATAAATATTCAATCAATGAAATCAAATAAAAAATATTAAAATGCAACAACATACTTGATTTGACCAAATTAAACATTACTTTCAACAAACATTCTTTAGTTTTAATTGTCCGAATTCTACTTTGACCTTTATCCATTAGAAACACCACAGCGAGTATATCGCGAACAATTGTCGTTGATGTTACTCGTGCGGCCACTCGTTCTAGCAAAAAAAAAAATATATATAAATAAAATATTAAGCTTATAGAGAAACATAGTGTTGTTAGTACATACTTGTCTGCGTTAATATTCGTACAACGGTAATTGCCATCTTTTGTAATTTTATATATCGACGATCTAACGTTAAAGCAAGTCGTAATAACGGTTGTAGTCCTCCGGATCGACAAATTGTGGCAGCCGTTGTTGCTGAAAACAAATTCACAATATCAGTGTATTCAACATAGCACTTATTTTATATACCATTTTTTGAATAAATTTTTAGTAATGATAATAAAATTGGACATATTTTCATGTTATAACAGTAAACTCTTAACAAAGCAATTGTACATCCAATAGTCTTGAATAATCGAGCTTTTAGAGCAAGACGTTTATCTAAAATGAGAAGGCATTTCTATAAATATCAATAATTCTTATATATCTAATGTTGTCTCTGGAATTCATCTCTTGGCTTACCATGGCGTCCAATTGTTGATAATATATAATGAATCGTTATGGAAATATCAGGTCCAAAATATCGATCATCAGATACTGAGCGTATTATATGAAGTAAAAAGCTACATGCATCATTTTTCAGCAATTCTTTTACTAATGGTCGACGCGTTTCTGAAATAGATTTTAAACACATTACAAAATTAGTTGATCAGAGAAATATCAAAAATCTGACTTACTTTTATCACATTCGAGTATATCTTTAATAATCGATAATATCTGAGATAAAAAGTCAACCTCATCATGTTGAATGGATGTCGGTAAAGACAAAAGTAATTCAGCAATAACATTTGAGTATTTTTCAACTAATTCGAACGTTGGTTTTTCTAAAATATAAAAAAAATTTGATGGAATTATGATGAAAAAAATGAAATGAATTAAACTTAAACTAACCAGCATAAAAATGTTGTGTAATTTTTCGAGCAGCATAACGTTGTTCATCTTTGGAATCTGCTCGATCCTTATTCAGTGTTTGACTTAGTCGTTGAAACCATGCGTCAATTCTGAAAATGAATGATTTAATTGTTGAAATTTGATTGATTTAATTGTTAACCCTTTGACAAACAATAGGACAAATATTTTTCACTTTTTTATTTTTTAACCAAAGAATTGTAATAAAATAAGAACAATGATTTTGTAAAAAGGATGATAATACCATATGACAGGGATTTACTCGTTATTCATTTCTTTTCTTACTTTTCTCAGGACTTTCATGTATACCCATGATCCCGATTTTTGAGCTCGTTCCCAAGTTTTCGCAAATTCTGTACCTCTGCCATATTCATAGCTACAAGTAGTTACCATAGACGTGCAGCACCCCGAACCTATTGTTGATTCCAACATTTGATTATTTTGTTTTTCGGGGTAAGTCCTGAGAAATCAGTTTCAACTTTTCTCGGCAGTATATACTGAAAACTTTTGTGAATACGTTTTCATTATACACTGCCAAGAAAAGTTGAAATTGATTACTTAGGGCTTACTCCGAGGAACTAAACAATGAAACTTCGAATCTTGAAATTTTCGAAGGAGAAAACATGTTCAAGACTTCCCATCATATAAATGTTAATGTAAAAATAAACTCGAAAATATTGAGAAATGAAAATTGATCTCCTCTCCCCTTTTCCTCCTCCTCCTTTACAGATCGTGTTCCATTAGCAAAAAGTTGATTACATAAAACTAAAAGTTTGTAATATAAAACTTTAATAAGGTTATTTAGACTAATAATTATCAGTAGTTGTGCTGGTTAAGTTTTCTGATATTGAACATATTTAACTGCCTAAAACAGTGCAGACTTATCATCTCGAATGGTGGTCCCCAAATAAAAATATTTTTCTAATTATAAAGCATTAAGTGCAAAAACTAACAAAAAAGCATATACAACAATACGTACCTTATTAATGGCATAAAAGAGGCTTATATGTTAAACGTATAAATCAGGATAACCACTCTAAATTTCTACATGGATAAAAATTTTACACTAAAATATCTATAAAAAAAAAGAATTTAGTATTCTACATTTTATCTATTCAAAAGGAAGAACATCTTCTGATATTTCTACGATAATATCCTTCATATATATGTGATAAAATTTAGAAGCTCATGATTTTATAGTTCTAATAAATCAGAGGACGATCGCTACAATTTTCTAGTAAGAGATCGACTTTTTTGAAAATTTTGTTTAATGGTATGCAAAAGATTCTTTAGATGATTTATGAGTGTTTTTCTTTTTAAGTATGTCCAACTTCTATTATGAGTGATAAGCAATCAAAGAAATCGTATCATATTTCAACTCTGCCGTTCGTAAAGAAGTTTATTAATATTGTATAAACAACACCATCGACTAAACTGTCAATCGAGATAATTATAGAAAATTGTTTCCTGTTTCTGTTCTATACTCATATGGTTTTATATCGATATTTTGGAAAATAATGTTGGCAAAAAAAGACACACATTACAACAGTTAGATCTACTAGTTTTTCTTTCTATAAAGGAAATATATGCGTACACGAATAAATAAAAACAACAAAAATAATTTCTTCGTGATTATATAGGGTTTATATGTCCTTCAATGAAATAAAAATAAAACTATAATATATGAAAATTTGCTTAAAAACATACGATCGTTGAAAAAATAAGAGTAAATGAAGAAAAGAAAGAAAAACATGTATAGATAGATTCAGTAACTTGTTGACCAACTTTTAATTCGCAAAATAATCTTAAACGAAGGTGTGTCAATCTTTCAACAAAGTCAATTTTTCACTCCTATATCGAATTGTTAACCTAGATATTTAATTCCTTAGAATATTCCACTATACTTATCCAAGGATTTGCAAAAAATAGAAGAGACTTGTTCAAAAAAGAGCAGATACTAGTTAGAAATTCACTATATAACAAAAAAATTCGATCAGTAAGGAAAGATACATTCCATCTGGCTTCTACTGACATTAACTATTCTTTTGTACAAGGATGTTGATTAATAAATGAGCATTTACGACAATTTTATCAACTGTTAACATCTTTCATTCTGTATAAAACATTTGCATCAGATTAAGTTCAAAAATATGAAAAAGTTTTCTGAGCATACATTTAACAAATATTTGAATCTTATTTTCTTGGATTTGAATTGAACAATATTGTATAGGTGTACGTGTGTGTGTAAAATGAATGATATGAAAAAAATAATAATAACAACAATGATGATGTATGCCATGTAAAATGCATTGATTTCGCATTTATAGTAAATATGACAAAATTAAACGAACTATATGCGTCTTATATATCTTCGTTAGCATGTGTTTATGCTGATTATTCAATACTAATCAGACAACAATTGCTGATGTTCGATCTCTCCGAATCTCTATGTACGAATAATTACATGAAAACCTACCGCTTTGAGAATAAAAATCATTTACCGAATAGTTTATTCAAAATTAGTTAAAGAGCAATTATTCAATATTAACAATATATCGTTTGTGCATGCTAGATTCTCAAAAAACCTTTTTAGAAAGATAAGAACAATCGGATGACGCTTGTTGATGCATTGAATTTTAGATAACAAATTCGAAAGAGATTATCTCCAATTATTGAACACGTATAGTTAAAGGTATTAGAAAGAAATAGACTGTTTTACACTCTTATTTTAAACAATATCAAAGATCAAATGAAGTTCAAAAACAAGACAAACAATTAGAATTGAGTAAATATATCAAGTTAAGTTACATTTATTCATGAAAAGTGAGAGTCACCAACGATTCCCGACCTATAAAAACAATGACCAAATAGTAAAAGTTGAAGCTATAATTAATTAGTAAACAAAATAAGAAAACTAGAGAAACAGCGAACCAATATAGCGAAAGTAGAAGAGAGCAAATGGAAATAAAACGAATAAAAAGAGAAAAGAAAAGTAACACCGACAGAGTTTGACTAAGAACATGGCTAAAAGTTACTATGAAAGATATTTTCATAACGCTGTTTTGAACGAAGACAGAGAAGAAAAACAAATAATCGATTGAAGGTTATTCCTGTCGATGATAGATGCATAGAAAAATGAAGAAAATACCATTTACAAGAGATGGAATACCATTCGAACTAAATAACAAGGTTGGCGCATAATTATGAGAAATAATATGATGGGTAAAAGGTCAACTAAAGCAATAATGGCCAAATGCAAACAAATGTTCATCTTAATAAAAGAGTACCTGTATTCCAAAAGATGTAGTAGAAGGGACGTTAACAAGAGACAAGAAATCAAACATTTTCGAAAATGCAACTATGCGAAAAACCTAAATTTTACTTGTTCATTTTTTTAAACTATAATCGTTGAAAACAATAATGGTCTTCTCAAAATCATCTAACCACTATCAATATTTTGATGAGTGTATTAGTATTTCTTCGTTATAACATATGAAATTGATAATTTCGTTTCACAGATAACTTTTACTTTGTTGGCAGGAGTAATTCAAAAGCTTTCACTCGTCGAGGCGACCATCTTTGAGTTCGTTGATATGTAATGGGCCTCGTCCTTACCCAAGACAGTATCGTATCAGTAACTCTACTTTCTAGTTTGAGTTATAAATCTTGAAGAATCATAAACGGAGACCTTTCCAGCATTATACGTTATTTATCCTTAGCGCCCTCTGCTGTTAATAATTGAATTTATTTTTAACCAATCCTAACTTTCACGACAGCTGATCCTAGTTCAGACGTAAATCGTGGTTTCCGTTCCTTCATATCAGCGTTTATAATGATAATGTAAATGTATGTCACGCTATGGAACCAACACGCGAACTAAACTAAAAACTACGCTTTGTCTATAATGTCAGAATATATGCAATACACTCTGAAAAAAAAGTATATCCTCTGAGTTTTGGAAGGATTCAAAGAAGAAGAATAGTATTTTGTGATGTTTAAGAATGCTTTCGTTCTTGTTTTTAAATGGTTAGATTGCAGACAATATATAATCTAGTTATTCACGTTGACCAAGTATTTTTTAATGAAAAAAATGCAGTGGTACAAATGCACCGACACTTTGAAATTCAATATGTACTCTGTTTTTAGCAGGAAAAATACACAACATGCGTTAGCAAATTGTAGAAGACCACTTTGTTCAAAATTTCCATCAAAGGTCTACTGAACAGTAGTGTCTGTAATGACTGAATAGAACCTCATTTTCTAGAGTAAAATGGGTTTTCGCCTTGAAAATTGTTTTCCACAATGATCAGAAAACTTTTCCTCTTTTTTTAGAAATTCCCACTTTGTATTTTTTCTCCTTTACTGATTTGATCCATATAAAGAACTGTCACAATGTACAGTCGTTTATTGTATTTTTTTTCTCGTTTTTTTTTGTTTTTTTTACTAGCTATCGTGAGACAAAACTATACTCTCCTTATTCTTAGTCTACATGACAGGAAACAAAGTTGATTCTATTTTGCAAAACTGCAAGGAATAGAATTATAATTGAGACAGTGAACAAATCTCATTTATTGGGTGTTGAAAAACGTTCGTACCGTTTTTACTTTGTCTACAGTGGATTTTATAGCAAAGTGAATTAAAAAAATTTTCACTTTATACACTGCTGATTAGACATGTTAATCTTTCTTGATATAAGCTATTAGTACGATTCTATTGCATTTTGTGACCTTTAATACTTTTAAATCTTAATTTTATTCCCACAAATTATGTTCGTCTAAACGTTTCGATGCTTTGCATCTTCATCAGTAGACATGATAAATTAAAAAGAGAATAAAAACTTTTTAAAACATCAAACACGAAAAGGAATCCTGTCTAGAAAGTAGAACATAACTATAATGCTTATAATACGTAAAACTGGCTATTATAAGCATTATAGTTATGTTCTACTTTCTAGACAGGATTCCTTTTCGTGTTTGATGTTTTAAAAAGTTTTTATTCTCTTTTTAATTTATCATGTCTACTGATGAAGATGCAAAGCATCGAAACGTTTAGACGAACATAATTTGTGAGAATAATCTTCATTACTTGCTATTTTAAACGCTCCAATAATTATTTGACATCTTATTGGTCTTTAGATAAATATTTTATGTCTGACTCACAAAATCGAGATATATTGTTTAGTTATCTGTAACAACATGCCAATACCACTAGACAAAGTTAAAGTCGTTCAAGAAATTGAACGTTTAGAAGATGAAAATGAACCGGATAAAAAACGTAGAATGCAACAAATACTCGATTCAAACGACGAACAGTTATCATTCATTCATTCAAAACATCGTGTTCATTGGCATAATGCTGCGGAAATCGATCAAGATTTATTGCCATATCATCCAACTGTTAGAAATGGAAATATTACGGTACTACCAAGCGAGCAATCTCTTGATGTTGCCTTAAGACGACGTTATATGGCACATTGGGGCTTACCCGGTACGTTTTTCATGAAAAGTGGATTCTTTTAGTCTAACGTAAATTTTCATCTTTTTCTTTTAGAATGGCTTGGTGATAATCATTTTTTACTTCAAAAACATCGTCCACCAGCTAATTCTATTCGTGAATGTTTAATATCTATAGCATCTATTCATAGTGAAACCGTCAATATTTGGACACATTTAATTGGTGCATTATGCATCTCTGTCACCTTTATTTTATTTCTCCTTGATAATAACCGACAAATGGATATTAGTGATTTCATTACTTTTAGTTCATTTTTTATATCCGCAATATTATGTTTAAGTTTTTCAACATTATTGCATATTTTTCTTAATTATTCACCACGTATTATGGTCATTGTTTCAAAACTCGATTATTTCGGTACGTCACAGAAAACATTTCACAAACCGAAATCTGTAAAAGAGGCCTACAGTATTTTTAATAATCATTTTATACCGATTTGTAGTTTAATTAAGCTAACAAAATGATAGATCTTGAATACACCAAGTCCAAGCTCAGGAGGTACTCAATTGCTTTCTTCTAGAATCTGTTTTCTTTCATTTCAGGCATAAATATCTTAATATTCGGTTCGATGATACCTGTACTGCATTATTACTTTTACTGTAATTTAAAGTTGAAAGCAATTTATATTGGTATATTATTATTGTTATCGATAGCATCAGTAATTGGCACAAGTTCGGCGGCATGTTCGAAACCACGTTGTCGACCATTTAAAGCTACTCTGTTTATTGTTCTTGGTCTCTACGGTGTTGTACCAACAATTCATGCCTGCATAATCTATGGTATGCACCGAATGATTCAAATGGGTTTTCTTTATCTATGTGTCATGGCTGTTTCGTATATTTTTGGAGGTGTTATGTACGGTTCACGTATGCCTGAACGATTTTTTCCGGGAAAATTTGATATTATAGGACAAAGTCATCAAGTACTACATGTTGCCGTTCTTATTGCCATTTATTTCCATTTTTATGCATGTTGTCGTCTTTTTAACTATGTTGTTGTTAATGAAAAATGTATAGAACCGATCATGCTTAAACAAATTGTTTACGCTGAACCACTTTCCTAATGATTTTTATTCTATCAATGCAATAAAATAATGTAATGTGTTTAGACTAGATACTTGTTTTCAGGTCATTTTTTTCGCAGATAAAACTCGTTTTGTTTACTAAACAGAAAAAGTTAGAAATTCACCTTTTTTCTTCACGCATCAAAACGATTTAAAAATATTTTGTTATTGTTATTACGAAAACTCTGGTAGTAAATGTCATTTACTAAGTTTTTGTAAAACTTCGTAGATCATAGTTTTTAGTTTTCTGTGTAATCTCAATTGAATGTTTTCTTGCTATATTAAATATACGTTTTCGTTTCTGTAAATGTCTTGTATTTCATCGTCATGAATGAAAGAATTCTGATAGATACCCATTTATTTATTTATTTATTTATTTATTTATTTATTTATTTGTATGCCGTTTTTCTGGATAGAATTTTGTTTTAGTTGATTAAATATCAGAATAAAAGTACATATTTAAATACAAAATAGTAGCATATGCCAGAAATAAAATGAAAAGAATCTGTATATCGTTGACCGATAGGGATGTTATAGTAAAATTGGATGATGGAAAATATAAATGCTGCCAAATAAAAGACAACGTGGACGCCTTTCTATGTGTTGAAAATGAAATCTGATATGTAAAAGAGTATGATAGCTTAACTTTTTCTTTTTCTTGTTTATGTTAGTTCTTAGCGCTGCTTGGTGTCTGTCTTGACGTTATCTCCTTTATTTTAACCATGGTCACAGTTAGAGGCATAAAGGAACATCAGGCTGAATTGTGTAAAATTCTCTTTTTGAATACGAATAGTATTTTTTGCCGAAGTCGATAAAGGCAAAAGTGCTGGATTAACGAAGTGTGATCTATTACAAATGCAAAACCTCAATATATGCAAAACCATTCGATTTTCTTCTGGAAAGTCTCGTTTTTTAGGACCACGTTATAAATCCCAATAGCAAATACATGTGGATACATTTACTGATCACCTTTCTGATGTATTTCAGAAAGTACGGAACAATCCAACTTTAAGACATAAGCTTTTTGTCTTCATTCGAGACTTTAGTGGTCATTCTATGACATGGTGCCACAGTGTGCATCCAGGCGGACATTAGGGCGAAAATGAAAATCGACTTTCGAATGATTTAAATAGTGATTTATATACTTCAAGTGATGCTCTATCCGATGGCATAAAAATTGTTGTTACAAAATCTATGGATCATAGGAAAACAGATAACCAAAAAACCAAAAAATAGCTTGAAAAGAGCGGTATCGACGAGAAAAGTATAATTTTCATAACAGTCAATGGAGTTGTAATCAAAAACGAGATATATTCTAAATCTACATGGTCTCGGCTATAGATTAGTAAAACAAAATTTTAATTTGGACGTGATTTTCCGAACGGATATTTTCAGTAAAATGAGCGCGCCCTCCACAGCCCAATTCGATGCTGGACCAAACTTGGGCAAAATGTTCGTCAACATGCTGTGTATCTATGATGAATGCGCAAAAATGCGCAAATGTTTCTGAAGCAGACAGCGGGTTTTCCCAAAAACCTGATTTTTTCAGATATTTTTCATTTTTCTCGGTTCGGAAACGTTTTTATTCAACAAAAATTACATACTCGGAATCAGCGCAAGAAACTGCATCGAATGATGTGCGATTAGTAGGTTTTTTTAAGCAAAAACTTGTTGGATGTAACGGAACGCTAGAGTCGAAGCATAGTGTGACAATTTTGGCTAAGGATTTTGATATTTGCTATAGAAGCAGTCCGAAAGTCTATACACACTTTTTTACAGATTTTCAGATATGCTCTTTCCAACGGCGTGCTTTACAAAGTTTCAGAGTACTTATGTGTGGGTTTTCTAGAGAGCCGGTCTCTGGAGAACTCAGATGAAAGTCTCTTGGAATTTTGTAAAGCACGCCGTTGGAAAGAGCATATCTGAAAACCTATAAAAAGGTGTTTATCGACTTTCGGACTGCTTCTGTAGCAAATGTCCGCCTGGCCTATGGAAAAATGCACACTGTGGGTGCCCTACTAGACCTAGGAGGAGACCTATGGAGCTAAGCTATCTGGCTTTGCTGCAAGCGAAGGTTTAGTTCAGTTGGTTCAAAGCCTATTAGGCCAAGATCTAATACCTGTCTCGCTTATAAATGGTCGACAGCAACTTGGTTTTAAAAACTTTTGGACTAATGACGAAAGAAAGACTAAGTGGTAGAGAGTTCCAAAGGTCTAAAGTTACTCTAATAAAGACGTGTTGAGAATACTTAATCCTTTTTTAAATGTTCGGTTACGATTACGAGTTTTATATCTTATCTGAGCTAGCGATATGAGGTCACAGAGGGACGAGAGGGCTGTACGATGAATGGTTTTCTGAAATAAACACAGACATCTTAGCTGGGACAACTAAGGTACTAAAAGCCAACACTAATCTCTAAGAACATTCCCGATCCTAGTTCTCTGGATATCTCCAGTAACTGCTAAAGCTGCTTGATATTGTACATTTGATAAACGTTCAGTATATTTTTTTGAAGCGTCTACATAAATGACACGGGCATGATTAAATAAATTTGAAATGAACAACCTATAAGCACCGCGAGTACTTGGCGAGATACCCATCTACTTAAATATTTCATAGAATCGAGTATATAGGAGCATTTTGACACATTTCATGATATTTAATTGAAGATTGCATCAAATAGACTATCTAAAAGCAACTTCTAAAAGAAGATGCTGCTTTTTTGTAGTAACAACGACCTGAAAGCGATGTTTTTCTCCTATTAAATTTTGACACCTAGCTGTTCTTCCTCGTATCGCCACCTCTGCAGTTTAGAGACGTTTCGTTTCGAAGAAAAAAGTCTTTTTTTTATGTTTTTAGATCATTTTGGCCTGATCAATAAAATTTAATTCTAAATTCAAACCTAGATCACTCTTCAACATTTTTAATAAAACGTCCAGAATCACCTATTCTGTATGTCTACGAGTTTTTGTTTCAAGCCAGACTGAGGGAAAAAATGAAGCCATTTCCTGTGTCAAACGTATGTAAGCTCTGGAGAACATTATAATCACTGATTTATTATGGGGGTTAGAAAAAATGTTCGAAACATTGTATTTACAAATAGTTTTTAAACTTTTAATAAATCGTTTGAGAATTCTTTTGCTCCGACGACTGCTAAAAAGGGTTTTATTGTCCATTTTGTGACAACACCATTCTGTACATATGGATCTTTTCTAACAAATTCAGTGATTTCTTCGACAGACGTATTACGCCAAATAAGTACTCCACCGGTAGGAGGCTGTTCCGTTGCACCAGCTAAAATAATTTTATTTGCTTTTGCTAATTTCGATGCTAACTTCAAATGTTCTTCTCGATATGGCTGACGTTTTTCCGTAGCATCCTTCACGTAATGATATTCTAATATATAAAGTTTAACGTCATTCTCAGATTTTTGTGGTGTTTGTGATAATGATGACAAACGAACAGGCGTTAGATACTTGGTATTAACAAGACGTCGTAAAGAAGAAAGCATAATAGAATAATAGGTAACAGAAACTAAAAATAAAATAAGTATGCTATGGTATTATAAAGAAAATTCAGTCAAAAGCATCACTATTGCTACTAACTTTTATCCCATATTTATCAATCATAATACATAAACCTTGTCAGGGTGGTACCTTCGGTACCAAAAGATGAAACTCCTTATACTGATCAAGGTAGGTCAATAAAAATTGCTTAGAGACGAGTTGCTACTATTCTGTTTTATTTCGGAACACTAAATATGAAAATTAGTCATTTTTATCTCATCAAAAAAATACTATTTTCTATTCTCGCCGCTATTTTAGAAAAAGGAATTATCTGTTATTGGTTTAAAGAAAAATGAGCATCGACGATACTAATAGTGGATGCAAGAAAAAAAATGAGCACCGGCGACTCGTTAAATAGTTGTGACCGCCTAAAAAACATTCCGCTGATATCACTCGATATCAGACAGGTACGTAAGACGTTGTGACCGACGTAAGTGGTTGTGAGCGCCAGTTTAAAAGGTTATGACCGCTCAAACTTTAAATAGGTTCAAAAAAACCCGCGATAACACCGGTTTTCCAGTATATAACTGAAACTCTGTCTTCTTCAAAGCCTTGGAGGCAGTTTCACAAAACCACTCGATGCAAAAATACTGGAAAACTTTGTAACGTAAAACTGATCTTAGAAAAAATAGTTTCAGAAATATAGCCGTCCTCTTAGGAGGTTGTGACCGTCCATTTAAGAGATTGTGACAGCCTAAAAAACATTTTCCTGATATCGGTCGATATCAGACAGGTGCGTAAGAGGTTATGACCGTCGTAAGTGGTTGTGACCGCCAGTTTAAGAGGTTGTGACCAAAAGTGATATCAGATTTTAAGTAGGTTCAAAAAAGACCATGATAACACCGGTTTTTGAGTATATAACTGAAACTCTGTCTTCTTCGAAGACTTGGAGGGAGTTTCACAAAATGTCGTTTTAAATGTTTAGAATTTAAAAAGTACTATCCGAACTGTATGAGTTTGCTACAAGATTTTATCGAGTTAGAACAGTTGTGTATATGACTTAATGCAAGTACTAGTTCAAAGGCATACCTCTTCGCTCAAAGAGTCCATTTATCTACCATCAGAGACATAAAATTCGTATGTTGCATTTTTGTTTAACTTTTTCTTATCGAAAAAAAAAATCACATTTGACATTAAAACATAACAAGCACATTTAGACAAGAAGGATACATGAAAGACATATTTTTTAGACTCATCCAATTTCAGAAATCCTTCGCATTTAAGTTAAAAAAAAACTTGTCATATTTTTATAGATTACCGTAGGTGGACGTTTTACATCAAAACAGACAAGAACAATACACAATTTTGAAACAGAAATAAATACTGGTAAAAACAAACGAAAAACTGTAGTGATGCGAGAACCGAAAATAGAGAAATAGACTGATGGACAAAAAAATTAGATGAGTTTTACACAAAAATGGAAGTAGTTTACACATTAGGTGTCCGTTACATTAATCGGCCACATTAGGATAGAAAACAATAAAAAAAAAGGCATTTTAGATATTTGTTGGTTTATTATGTGATGTTAAACAAAAAAGAAAGCGAAATGTAGACGTCGGTTATCGCATAAGTAAGAACAAAGTGACAAATGTGGATGTGTACTAATGAATGAAAATAAAGACAAGTAAAAAACAAATATTATTGCATTAGAAAGACAATAAATCAATGAAAAGAGAAACAAAGACTTATCTTCAAAGTGCCTTCTTATTGCAGGTCTGCTTGAAAAAAGTATTTGCACTCTCGAAATGGCGATTAAAACACTACAGGTCGTAAATTTAGCTAAACTATAACGTCTCTGCTAAAGCAAGAATGTTTCAAACATAGTGCCAAATAATTTTTTATAGTATTCGATATAAATATATTTTTGTCAAATTTTTATTGTAGTGAATGAACGATGATTGTTAACAATCATAACAAAAAATCGAACATAGTTAGATTTCTTACGAGGTATTTATAAAACTAAAACCTCTGAGTGCCTGTTTGAGAAGCAGAGTGTAGGATAAAGGAGAACGTTGATTGTAATAATTCTCAAAGAACGATGAATTTTATCACAGTAAGTTTCGTCTTCTATCAAGAGGAGAAGAGATTGTTTGAAACCTTAAACCTTATTTCTGCTCAGAAGCACTGAGATTCCAACAGTATTTTAATGTCTGTTTTGTTTTTTTCATGAAAAACAAAAATAACATTTGAATGAGAGAAAAACAGAAAAAGCGAAGGAAAGTCAACTTATTGCTCATCAAAAAGAAAACAATAATAACAATAAAAGAATGACTCATACAAACAAAAAAAGAGAGTTAGGACTATGTATAATGAAAGAAAGAGAAATTTATTGGTGATAGTCGTTTATCTATCTAGCACCAAAAATGGAAAAAATAGTCTGTTACATCTAACTTAATTTCATCATGATTAAGCTTGCAATAACATGCCTGGTTTTCGTTCAACTCTAGCTGTTGTAAAACCTTTTGATTTTTCGTCTGCATTACGTGGTTGTCTAACAATAATCAGTCGTTTTCCTTTAGTTTCATCGATATTCATTGTTTTTAATCTTGTCATTAATCGTTCAGGTCGCTGAAGATTGCTAAAACATACACATAACAAACACCTTATATCCTGTTTCAAAAACCATGTACCATTCTTTTATCTTCAACTATAGAGAATTTTGCAAGAGGTGAACTTACTTTAACCGTCTTAATTTGCTAGCACATGGTTTGCCACTTTTTTGATTGTAATATGCAATAAATTCAACATCATCGCCTGGACGTAATTCAAAACCACCGTCAACTTCAGAGTTATGGAAAAATATTTTCTTGTTTTCTTCAATAGCAAAATCAATAAATCCATACTAAAAACAAACACATATTTTATAGACAGGATGAACATAATGTATGAGGATTAAACTAGCTCGTCCTAAATTTGAGTAAAAAAAATTTACATGTGAAAATATTTTTATCGTCTTTACCTGTCCTTTAACTGTATCAACTTTTCCTTTTCGTAATTCATTCTCGAGAATAATGTTAACCGCTCTTGTACTGTAATCAAGCCCAACGCCAATTAAAAATGTCACCGGGTCATTTGGAAGCAATACGACTCGTTTATTTTTAACACCAGTTATACTGTATGTGTAACATTCACCTGGTATGCCATCTAAAGAGAAATAATAACTCTTCATAAACTTAATTTCATGATAATTCAAGAAAAATCCACCGCTTTGTCAAAAAGTATATTCTGTTAACCGAAGAATGCCAGTGTGGTAACTCTTAATTAAATAAGATTTTTTGTTTAACAAATTTTTAAAAAATATCAACATTAATTCGAAATTGAAAACTGTGTACTGGTTAGCTACAAAAATTAATATATATATTAAAGTTTCTTTTCGTGACTTATGAATTATATAAGTCGAGTACCTTCTATGAAAGCGGATATTTTATCACACGGTTAGAGCGTTGCCACATGTCTCGTATTACTTGCACATAAATAGCGAAAAACTATCAACTTCAAGAGGTTTCTCAATTAAAGCTTTACAAGGAGTCTAAAACACTTTTAGCATGTCAAAATTAAAATCTATGCATGATTTTATACTGTTATGACACAACTGAGTCAGTGGTAAATCTCCAAATAAAGAAAATTCATACGTACCATCTGTTACTTTTTGAATTTTACCGAGTACTTCACATTCTTCATTATTAAGCATTCGCACAGGTGATACAACACGACCATGATAAGTTGTTGGAAGTGTCGACTACAAAAAAGCAATAATGTACAGAACTTAAAATGAAATAAAGGAAATAAAATACGAAACTTACATAAAAACTATTGACTGTTAGTGCAACTTTGATAATATTTTCTGCGGTTAAACGCCCAGTAGACTTTCTTAGACTAAATTCGACTTCATCTCCTAAATCCAGTTGAGTTGGATCACCAGCAATAGAACTATAAATAAAACCAAAATATTCCGATTGTAGTTTAACTAATAGTCGAGCTAACGCTTTACCTAGATGAAAATAAGACTGAGTTTGCATCACCATTTTGTTCAATGAATCCTCGGTTTTCGCGAAATATTGCTATCCATCCACGAATACGATTTCTTTCGATTAGTCTAATATTGAATGCAAGTGACTGTTTCGATGACGCATTATTACTGACACTAAATTCGACCTAACAGAGAAAAAAGACCTTGAAGGTGAAATGTTGTTAAGTGTATTTAAATATTACCTTATCTCCACAATATAAAGCGGTTGTATTACTAATACCAGATGTTATGAATTGCATCGTACATTGTTTCCCATTCTGTTCATATGAAATAATACCGGGTTCTTGTTGTCTCGACGATGAGGCGTCACCATTAACGAGTGGCATCGATGGTAATGAGGTAGAAATTGGCGTTGCTGGTGTCATTACATCTTGTGTAGTACGACCATTTCTTTCTAAAGTACACAGCGGTATTTTAATTAGACTTGAATAAAAGTGCGGTGGCGGCTTACCCGATGACACCATTGGTTTGAAATCTCCAGCATCTTTTTCGACAACACCAACAAAATTTAATTCCGATGTAGTGTCATTTTTTAATGGTTCTTTCGTGTGTAATTTAATTCGAATGGCTGAACTACTACCATTGGAAAACTAGAAAAAAAAACTCATTCGAACCTGATAAGTAAGGATGATGAATTTGGCTATATACCGATGGCACAACGGTAAATTCCAGTAAATCGCCTTCAGCAATTTGAAAACTGTCCTTCATCACTTCACTAAATCGAAATGTCACTGTTTCATCACGATTTGTACATTTTATAACTCCACCAGTTTTCTGTACAAGTTTTGTTACAATTCCCTTAAAGCATTAAGATCCAGATGAGAATGATTAAAGATACAAGTTGCTCTATCAGAGCATTGCGCATGTTCACTCACAGTTTCTCGTCGTTCTTTCGATTTTAGAAAACTTTGATCAAGCAACTGTATTTGTGTCGCACGCTTCACTCCATCTCGTTTGTCTGTGGCAATATGAAATTGAACAATATCATTCTCCAGTAATGTATACTGACCTATTTGAAAAAATAAACAGAAATGAAAACTGCTTCTTTAAGTTGAATCATCAACATACCAACACGGTCACGTTCACCAAAGGATAATTCGACGAGTTTTCTAAAGGAAAATATAGAAAAGTTAAAATTCACAATATTTAGATTAAACACATCACAGACGTATCGATATTGTCGTATAGAATTCGTCCAGTTAATAATTCATTAGCTTTTTTCGGCTTTGTAAGTGGTTCAGTAACGCGGCCAATGTGAAATGATTGATCTATATCATCAAATACAACTGACCCTTCCGGTAATAGAACAATATTACTGGCAACTTCTTTGTTCTAAACAGCGATACGAATAAAATTAAACGACGGAAGATTGTTATATATAAACAAACAGACGTACGTGTCTATCTTGTATTTCAAATTCAACTTCAGCACCCGGATGTATCATATTGCCATTTTCACTCACTTCTGATATGTGAAAGAATGTTTCTTTCACTGCATCTTCTCGTTCAATAAAACCAAACGAATCTTTCATTGTTGATACCACACCACGATATTTTTTTGGTACTACACTTTCAACAAGACTAACGTTTCGTGCAAAAAACTGATTAGTTCGACGATCTTGTGCAACGTTGAACGAAACCTAAAGTAAGAATAGCGTCAACAAAGACAGATAATTCCACAATCAGAATGAAAAAAAAAATTCAATATTACAAAACATTTACTTTATCTCCAACTTTCAGTACTAAATTTGGATCTTGTAGATCATTTAAACCGTACGGAATATAGAATGTTTCGCCTTTTTTCACGTATGTAATATGACCATCAGGTGGTATAGAGAATGTATTATCATAAGCCTAGAAAACAAACAATAATAATGTTTATTCGATTTTTAATTGAGATTTTGCAACAATTGTACGTACGCGTCCATTTGAATGAGGTGTTATAGATGATATTTTTGAGACAATAGCAATCGCTCCTAGAATTAAATGATCTTTAAAAAACGAAAGATGTATGCTACGTTTAAACAAACCTTCAACCCGATTTTCTCCAACAATTTCTGTATTGGCTAATTTGACAATATTAACAGCAACTGGTTTCTTTTTTCTTTTATCGATTGTTGTTTCAAACTCAATTACATCTACAATTCGAATAATAAAGAAAAGCCATTAAAAACGTGTCTAGTTTTAAAAAACAAACAAACTTTCCACGGGAATACAAATGAGTTGAAAAGAGACAGTTTTTTTACTCTGTCTGATCATTTTATGACGGAACGTAACTTTTACGCAGTGCTGAAAAGATCGAACAAATTCTGTCTGAAAATACTTAAACTTATCCAAGGAGGAGAAAAAGAGCTTTTACTTTTTATGCATTTATCAATTTTCTTTAGCGCCAAGTACATAATATTAATAATCATTCATCATCATGTGACCATTTGAGAGTAATATGAAGTAACTTATTCTGTTTAATTATGTTTTGAGAGGTTCAGAGATTGAAATCATGTGTATGTAAAATTTACTTGTAAAAACTAACTTAGATCTGAGATTATTCGATTGCTTGTAATGACTACACATACAATGCAAGGGTAGCGTCGGTAGACAGTCTATTGCGTTGTTTATTTTTTAACTTACGCAGATGAACCCTTCTACTTTCTAGCAATCATCATCTGTCAAATGTCGGCTTTTTCTTTCCACCTAAACTGATACTCTAGATGAACTGAACGTTTTACAAATATTTAAATACAAAAAATGACTCGTTTTACAAAACAAACTAATCAAACTAGCTAATGTCAATGTATGTGGTTTGTATTCATTTGCCGCAGAACTCTTCCTCTCCTATAGATGTATGACAACTGTTCAGATCATAAAGAATGAAAAAAATAACTTCTAAAGATATCGAGGTATCGATGGAACTATCAAAATATGGATACAGAACAGTTAATTTAAGTTCGTGTGTTTGAATTCCTGTTCGTACAAAAACTGATTTTGTATTTTTCGATAGTTGTTGTTTAGAACACCATAACAGAATTTTTGTCGCTTATAATTTGAAAGAATAAAACTTATATCAAAAACAGTCATAGTTTTCTTCATATTAAAATATCGATGTCACGAGCTGCGGTTCTAGAATAGTACTGATGGGAATTTTTCTCTAGTTTTTTTTAAATTCTTACCTCCAATTTTTGCTTGTTGAATATCATTTTTATATTCACTGAAATGGAAGAAGTATCGTCCATCTCGATGACAACAATAAACAAAACCATATGTCGCACATAATTTTTCAATGACACCCAATTCTCGTTGTGATTTGATTTCGTCCGATGGCAAAGAAGACATATGTGATGGATCTAAATTAAACAACAATATAAGAGTAATTTTATTAATAAGAAATAAACATTCACTAACCGTTTGATACTTGGATAGAATTCATATATATAACAAACAACGATAGTAATACAAAAAAAGATACAGTAGAAAATGAAAATAAAAAACAACAACAAAAGACTAAATGCAAAATGCTACTGATTTATGTTCACTCAATGAAAAAAAACTGAAGAGAGTTGACAGCACAAAAAATATGAGAAAAATTACTACAACTATACAAATCTAAAATGAATTAAAAGCCATGTTAACAATAATTACTTAGTGTAAGTTGTACAATAAATAATAAGACAAGCTCTCTAGAGTTGATATGTCCGTGACAACAAACAATTCTTTTTGGCAAAGATCTAAATAAGATAGAATACAAAGAAAACATTCAAACAAGTCGTAATGATGTTTTTCTTCTATCGTGCTGAATTTAAAATTGAATTCAAATTTAATTAAATTAAAGACACACAGATATGACGTTGAACATAATCTAAAATAAACACAGATTAGTGGAAACACAGTCAGACGAATTACAAAAAATATCAAAAAATTCTAAATATGCATTGAGAGAAGAACACTAAGGACTAATGTCTCGTTTTCATGTTAAAAATAAAACTGTTTTAATATTGTAAATAGAGATGCAACAAAATGAAAACAAAGCTTTGCTTCTTAAACGGAATAAAAAGAGGACAGTCATTATTACAAGTTTAAGTTTCAGCTGAAATTATTTGTTTTTCATGTACTGCACTTTTTCAGTTTTGAATAAGATTCCCATAGAAAAGATAGAAGAGACGATAATTGTAGTAAATTCTACCATATTGACATTCTTTGACTTTTTAATGTTTTTTTTTTTTATAAAACTAAGTAATTTTAAATATACTTAAATTCTACAATAACAATCTTTTAGAATCTATACAATTTTCCTCTTTCTGGCAACCATATTGACCTTCTGCACATATTTTTATCTAAGCTAAATGTTCCAACCATAAACCGTTCTTCTAGCTGTTATTGACGAGCATTAATGTAAAAAGTAGCTAACATAACGTTTTTCATGCGTATAACACCATACAATATATATATTGCGTATAAAACCATTTATATTATACCATACCACAAGTTCACACATTTTTGATTTGTGGTACAACGCAACAATCAAAAAGAAAGCAGACATACTCATATAACGTTATATGGCAGAGAATGGCTCTTAAGAAACTACTGTTTGCAAGTAAACTAAATACGACAATTTTTAACTTGTACAATTGCGACGTATGTTGCATTCAACCGAAGAATCTAGAAAGATTCCAGATGGCGGTCTCAAACCTGAGAAATAGAAGAGCGCGCTACAACCGTAATCAGAGACAGCATAAGTATTTGATTTTCGAGCGAGAAGTAAAAAATGTCCTTGCAGATGTGATATGAAAGTTAACTATTTTTATACCTTCCAGTGGTCCAAAAGAGGCTTTCATCGTTCGATGCTCATAAACTTTTCTACGTCCACAGCATTAACTATGGATAGTATCATGTACAAAACGTAAGTTTATGTGTATCAGAACACTTTTTCAGAATGAGCAATGAAACAACGTTTCGCAGCAGTCGTATAATTACCGTTACTAGCACACAGACAAAGCGAATAACTCCGTCTTTTTTCAACAATCACATCAATTATTCACTTCTTCACGCAGATCTTTCCTCACCAACACTGTTCAATTACACTGGAATACAAATGATCACTAGTACTTCACACACGTTTAGCGACAGACTGTCAAATGTTCTCATTGCTATGAGCATAATGGCACACTCAGAATTAATTCTTCATACTTCATACGCGGCAGCGTCGAATGATATAATCCCTTTCAGGTATCATCATTCTCTTCGTATGGCTCAGTTTATGATTTGATGACATGAAGTTTTAGCATAATCACAATTTCCTTCAGAAACCTGACATAGAACGCGTATTCAAGTATTCAAACAATTCAAAGTACGTCAAATCATGGTTTAGAAATGACTTTTCTGACCACTTTTAGAAATATAAAACCTACCTCAATTTAAATACAATCGAAAACGATAATGGCCAGCAGTGCGTCATATATTACTACTAATACTATATTGATTGCACAAACTGTGAGTAAGGACATTGTAAAAATATTTATTAGACATTGTCGTTTTGCACTAACTATAATTTTTCATCATTCTTTATTTAGTTCATCATCAGACAAAGATTACTAAAGTACTAAAGATTATTCGCTTGTACAGTGTGTGTAGTCGTACTTTAGTAATCTTTGTCTGACAATGATACTTGACGTACCGAAACGGTACATTAATTTTCAATAAATTATGAACAATAAATTTAAAGCTGCTGTGAACTTGATCAGATTTAACAGTTAGCTATTTCAATATGGTTGTGAATAGTATAAGCGATGTATAAGGATGAATACTCAAAAGAATAATAGGTGTTCATTAATGAAATAATTCTGATTAAAATTCAAGATGAAAATATTGTAGAAGTTTCTAACAATTTATCCTACTATTTCTATAGATAGTAGGCATTTGATTGTTCAAGTAGAACACATCATCGCTTTTTTCGTTACAGAAAAGTTCAAGCCTTGGACTCGTAAACTACATATCAAGGATCAGTTCGAGTTTCCAAGGTTTGAGCTTTTCTGTGACGAAAAACCGGTTGTAAAACAAAAATTTATTTAGTTCAAACAAGTCGAGTTTAAATATCAAAATCGTTTTCCTTCTTTAAACGATCCCGCTTGTGAAGATAGATGACCGCTTCTGAAGATCGGTGACCGCTTCTGAAGATCGATCAAACGTATCTATTCTCAGCTTAGTTGAGAGAAAGTTAGAGAAAAGTATTGAGCGTGTAGTAAGGGCTTTTCTATACGGAAAAAAACAGTTGAAACAAAATGTTCTCTTCATAAATGAGATGACTTCCAAAATTTTTTAGTGGTTTTTCGCGACGATATAAGCACAAGCGCAAATACCCTGAAAAAAGCAAACTGTTTAATGTCATGCGTAATCCTCAGAACATTGATAGTTCCAATCTGTGTACGTTAGGACCCTATCGAAACTTCATCTAATCGCGCTCAAAATTTTACCACAGATACGTGGAATGGTTTTAAGAATAATAATTTTGCTTTTTCGTTCCTGATTTATCCTTTTCGAGCCATAGAGTTTTCAAAATCGAAATCTCAGGTTGTTTACTTAGAGCTTTTACCAATCTTTTTTACATCTTAAGCAGAAAAACGAAAAAACAAAACTCCCGTCTAATATATCGTACCAGGTATCTGTGGTAATGTACTCCAGTGAAAATCTATGTTTTTCAAAAAGCCCACTGAAGAACATATTAAAAAATTTCGAACAAAAATACTTCTCTTTTCTTTTTAGATGATCTATGTTCGTTATTAATTTGGGCTCAATCGGACTTTGCTTCCACCTTTACCAACAAGGTGAAAAAAGAGATGGATACTCTAAATATACTTGAGAATATATACATCGACCATCACCAAATGAATCTGATGATCCAATCTGCATAAATGACCTTTTGCGGCGTTCTGGTGTATGCATAGAACAGACAAATTTATTGTCAAAGTTGTCTGTGAGTGACGCGAATCTATTGCGAATAAAGAAAATCGAATCATCGAAGTGTTTGGGTTAAAACCAAAAAGCGAATGCAAAACAAATTCAGCAACTAAACACTTTTAATCATTTTTCTTTCAGTTTCGATTGAAATAGAATATGGACAACCTGTTCCGTGACTTGTGATAGATATTCTACGCAAGATGAAAATACTATGGATTTTATCAGTTAGAATCACTGTATAAAGATAACTATATACTGCATCGTACTCGTTCTCCTTTCCTCTCTTTTCCTCCTAAATAAGATCTTCGCTGTAGTCGTTTTTGATATATAAAATGAGATTCGAGTGGTTTTAATTGATTTTCTTTATGCTATACCTTGAAAAAAGAGATAATTCATTATATGGATACAAGAGAAAGAGGTACATGAAGTGTTCAAAGAAGAACTTCCAAAACTAAAATTCTATGGAATTTCGACCATGGTGTAATCGCAATCTAATTCGGATGCCGAATTAAGAGTAAATGAATTAAATAATATAATTGGTTCTTGTTATGGAATACATCCTTCTGAATTGAATGAAAAGCAATTGAGTTGACAACATAAAAATACTCGAGATATCGAAAAAGTTTCATCCTTCAAGCATTTTTTTTACAATATTCATATTTACAAGCAAATCACTAAGTAAATTATGGTGGGAAAGTATATATTTATATAGTTCACTTCGCTGCTTTACTTCGATATTATTGTATAGCAGTGCATTATCGTGAAATCTTCTGATGCGTTAATGTATTGTGATAAATTAGTGTTTTTCAGCTTCAAATTTACATCCTCCTTTTTTGCTTGCGTTTCTCCTTTCAAAATTTTTCGATTCCTCTTTTTCAGAAAAACTTCTGTACGATATCAGTTATATACCATTATTCAGAGAAATTGAATCCTGAGAGAACGCAAAATATAGTTATTTAAAAACGACGTGTCTGTCAAGTAACCGAAACTTTTGTCTTTTCCTTTTACTTTGAGAAAAGTTAGTATCAATCGAAAATTCCTTCTGTTTATTTTGAAATATAGCAATCAGAAGTTATTTTTCTTAATTTTCACCAATAGTGAAAAAAATTTCATATATTTTTTACTTTAATATCGACATACTTTATCATCGAAGTTCGCTTCAACAAAGATTCTAAGGACAAATAATAAATTGCAACTCGTACAAGAAATGTTAAAACTGAGAATGTTCGATATTCAGTCAGGCATCAAAAACAGGTTATAATTAATAATTTCAATGTTATCGTATTTCAATATGATGTATGATGAATATGATGAAAGTCCCTTTCGCAGTATCATTTCCATTTCTGATCTGTTCCTCTTCCACCTTTACTATGTCCACCCATTCTCTTTGTGCTCTTTGATGATGTTTTTGCACTTTTTGCGCCTGTTTTTCTTGATGTCAGGTATGCTGAGGATGTTTTAATACTCTCTAAAATTGGCTCAAGTATATCACATATCTTACCATAGTCTGGACGATCTGTTCGTTTTGCTTTCAAACAATTATACATTAACTCTTCTAATTCTGGAGGTGATGTTTGATCTATTTCGCCTTCAAGTTGAGATAAAAATAATTAAAACTCAAAGTATCTTAATGGCGCAAATAAACTTACCTAGTGGAATACCCAAATCTCTGATATCACCTTCTGTATAACTCTCTAATTTATTCATTAGAATAGTTGTATTCGCTTCATAAAATGGTATTCGTCGTGGTTGGGACAAGAATTCCATTAATATACAGCCGTACGACCTACCAGAACAAAATTATACATCTGGTATTCACTTCAATAGAGAAATATATTCTTATACCAAACATCAGAGTAGCTATCGGGTTTGGAAAATCTAAATGAAGAAAGCAGAGATGAATTATAAACTAGCTTGATGATATACGTTAGAACTGTAATACCGAAATCTCTGAGGTGACATCCATCTAAAGAAATAAAGCAAAAGATAGAGTAAAAAAGAAAAAATAAAGACATAAGAAATTTAAAACTATTCGCACAATGCAGATATCAAGCAATGAAGTGTACCTGAAAGCTCCTAAATATAAATGTGTAAAATTATATTTAGAATTACAAGACAATATGATTTGCTAGTGCAATGATGAGAGGGTGTCTCATTATTGTTAACGATCTTATCGACAGAAGGCTTACCTATCGCCTCGTCCACTTGACCGGCGAGAGAGGCATTGATATATTTCTCTACCAGTTGTACAGTACCAAAATCTGAAATTTTTGCTGTTTCATGATCACTTGTTAAAAGAACATTGTTACTGGACAAATCGCCATGCAACAAATTCGAATCTAAAATACAAAATCCATATATTTAACGATTTGACATTTCTAATTGGAGCATAAAAACAATGTTACCATGTAAAAGTTTAACACCATGTGCAATATCCAGTAGCAGTGACATTCCTTGATACCTGAAAGATTGATCAAAGTTTATTATTACATAAAAGACATCTAAAACCTCACTTACCAATTTATTTTTCTAGTCTTGTTTTCTCCATTATGCAACCAACCTAAAAAGCTCGAATTATTTCATAAACAATATGAATAATTAAAACGAAGAAGAAAAGCTCATACCGTACAACGTGCCACCCTAAAAACGAAATTATTACAATCATGTTACTAATAAGAGATGAAATATACAGAACTTACCTCCATATACTCCATGATTAACATAGGAGGAGTTTTGCAATACGCTATCGCTTCAACAACATTCCTATGCACAAAATTTCTGAGTTTTTGAAACTCATTTAATGCTTCATTAAAATCTTCTAGTCTTAATGGAATCTTTATTGCAACTGTGCGTCCGTTGTATGTTCCTTTCACTACTTTTCCGCTAAAATATTCATGTATTGCCTGAATGATTATGTAATAATTCAGAAGATGTTGGATAGAAAAAAATCAAGTAATATAAAAAATACATACAAGCCACCTTCGCCAAGCGTTTGTCCAGTTGTCACTTGATACCATGCTGCCACTGGTATTTCTTCAGATTGTTGGAGACTAGTTTTTTCCCTGGATTTTGACTGCAGTGTTCTATCTCCAAGCATGCTCATTGTTGGTGACGACAAAGACGATTTTAGTTTCGATGTTGACGATTTGCGTCCTGATTGCGTTGCTGATTGAATAGCAAAATCACTGACGTTTTTATTATTTTTTTCGAACGGTGTTAATTTCGATTCGTTTGCTTTATTTTTCAATGATTTTAATCGATCAGTCGCGGCTACACTTCGCGATTTTGTTCTCTTATCTAGATAACAAAATCGCGTGGTTGAGAACGATCCACCGGTAAGTTTGTCATAACTTTGTGAATTACTTCCCGACTTTAGAATTACTTTTTTGGCTAGGTATGTCCTTTGATGTACTATAAACATTGTCGTCTCGTTTACTTAGTCCATTCGATACATTACCCGTAGGAGCTTTATTACCAGTTTGTTCGCCATCACTACTATACGTACCACTTCTTCTGTACTTGTACTGAGGTGCATCTGGCTCATTAGCCCCAATTTGATAACCCGATCGACGAGTTTGTGTCCAATCAATGCAATTGAAAAAATCGGTATTACTGAAGAAATAAATCAGAAGATAAATTTTTAGTTATATGAACCATCAGTTCCTGGAAAGTAATAGTAGAGAGCAATAAAACTTTCGGTTCTAATCTCGCTTAGTAATGAGCAAATAAGCACTAAGAGGTATTGAGTGTTGAACTTATCAATGAGAAACATTACTAGATCAATATCTATTGCATTTTCAGCTCTTCAGTTTTCACAGCCCTATAGTACTGTTGGACATCTGAACCCGTAATCAATTTTCCAACGTGCGCGATAGAAGCATTTGTTACTCTTTTTCAATCTAAGAGTATCTTACCAAGGACTACCCTGAGTCATTAATCCGATTTGTTTAATCGTTGTATTATTCGTGATGTTAATTACAAAATTATTATGCACTTATCCAACAGACAAAGTTTAAAACCGATGTTTTTAACAAAAAAACAGATAGATGGTATTAAATCAAAATTTGTTGTTATAGGCGCGCAAAAAATGCAAATATTTTGGAAATTTAAATTAATGAAGGAATGCTACCATTGCGAAAAGATTTTTTGTTATCGAATGCATCATTATATCGATCCAAAACTATTTATTGTATTTACCTACTCGTTAACCAAATAAAATAAGAACATTTAAGTTTGTCGAGGATAGATAGCAAACGAATATTTCATCCTCTTAGAGTGCATAATATACTTTTTCAAAGTTTTTGAATTTCAATCGACTTCTCTCTCTTTTCTTATAGTCGACAATATCGACCAGTTGTGATATCTCAATCGATGAAAAATACAGGACCAGATTCCGCCCATTTGTACTATTGATAGTAAAGCGTAATGGAAAAGAAGTACGTAAAACCTTAAAATAGCTGAAATATATATGCGAAATGCTTCTCATCCACCTCAATTTTAATTGTCAAAAATAATGTTGATTGTTTATAATACACACAAAAAATCATTTCTTTTTAACAAAGAATTAATCAGTTTTTTTCTTCTACAATACCATAGAAACTTTATTGATTCAAGAAATATCCTGCTGAGAGATGCACAAAATAGTGATAGAAACATTTTCTCACACATTTGAGATAAAATTTGTTTCTTGTTTTTCTATACATTTTTAGTTCGACGAAGCACGATGAATTTACTCCACCACCTTTTTAATAACACTTCTGAAGTCTGTTACTTGTAAGAGAATCCTTTAGAAGTTTGTGTAAGAAGTCAGATCGGATCGACATAACCACTTCTTCTATTCCAAACCAACGTTAACATTACACTGACATTTTGTTTTCGTAGTTTTGACATTTAGTCCATACGAACAATTCTAAACTAATATCTAACACCTTTCTGTTTGAGGGTTAGATGGCTCTGTCAGAAGTTACGATGAGATAGAAATAACACTTCTAGCCTTCAGATTAACTTTCCTTTATACGCATCTTGTTCGTATTGCCTAAAGAGTAAAAAAACAAAATTCCATTGAAATTTAGGTAAGTAATGTAGGATCGGTCTTATACCATACATACTACCTTAATGTTAAGTAATTATTATGCTTGGCATTTCCATTTTATTAATGAGTTGAAAGATTTCACATAAGCTCCGAAAGTATAGAATAAAACAGAATCATATTCTGGAAGTCTAAGCAATCCTGTTCTCTGAAATGTAACAAAAGTTGTACTGTAACAAATTTTGAGATGCATAGAAGATACACTTAAACTTTATTGAGAAGGTTTTATCATTATAGATTTTTAATTTATTTCTAGATCTTATTTAGTTAAACTTTACAATAGTTCAAAATGTCAGATCGTGTTCGCGATGAATACGTTATTGTGCGAAGTCAAAAACAAAAGAGGCAGCCACAAGTTGTCGTTTCGGATCAAGAAGAGTATTGTGGTGATGAGCCGGTATCAAGACGAATTGTAAAAACAAAACAACCCGCACATCAAATAAAATATGTTTCAGCAGATGAATCCTATCGCCGTTATCAATCGAGTGGAACAAACGACGTATGCCTCTTCTTGTTACTATCGTCAAATATTTATTCATGTATGTGTTTATTGTTTACTTTTTTTAGAGAGAACGTGTTCATGTTCGAAAAACAAGAAATGGTGAAAAAGTTTTAGTTGACGATGACGATAATGTCATAAAAGTATTGCGTGATTCGACACCAGAATTCGAGAGACGACAAATGGTCTGGTATGAGACACCCAATGAACGTTCGATTGTAAGAGAACCGAAGAAAAAAATTGAACAAAGTCGCCCAAAAATAAAAGGTATCTATCATGGTGATGAATCAACAAAAGTCGTTCGAAAAGTTATTTTTGATCCAACGACGGGCGATAAACAAACAGTGTATGAAAAAGAAAAACCTAAAAAACAAGTTGTAATACAGCGAGATGATTCAGACGACGACGAACAAAAACAGTACGTACGCGTTGTACAAAGACGAGCGGATCTCTCGCCAAGGCGGGAAGCAAAATATGTCGTCTATAAAGATCACGATGAACCACAATACACAATGTCATCATCTTGCTCATCAGGTCACAGAAAAAATAGTCAGATTATCTATGAAGCGCCGAAAAAGACATCGTACATGTATTCAGCTAGTAGAAAATATTATAAATAATTCTCTCCAATAACTTTTGCTTCTAAAAGTTTATTTTTCATCCTGTTAACAAACTAAGAATACACTAAAATACCACGTAGGGTATGTAAGAGACATTCCGTGATTCAAGCTAAGCATCACTGACAAATATCACAAAAAACATTTTTGAGCTACCCTTTTCTACTAAAGATGTTATTGTGTCAATCAGTCGTATAATTCAATATTTTGTAATCCTGAATTGAATATATCTTCGCTCAAACCTAAGAAAAAAGCTTTTTAGGTACATCATTAGAGGATTCTATATTTTAATTATTTATTTGTGTCTTAGCGCTTCTGCATTGCACAGTTATGGGCACCGAATCATTTTCATGTCAGTTTTGAAATTTCGTATTGTTTTCGAAAAAATCCTGTACTTAGTTCAAGAGTAATATTTTTACTCGAATAGCTGAAACGTACATCTTTCTAATGATGAAAACCCCCTTTTTGCTTAGGTTTGAACAGAGATATATTCAATTCAGAATCAAATTAGTAAAATATAAATATCGTCTTCCAAGCAACGAAGATGATATACCATATCTATGCTATAGGCACGCTAAATATTGAGTTTTAAGATTAGGACATTTATTTAAAGAGAGAATAGACCATATTCGTGTTTATTATGCAAGAAAATGATCTTGCATATCAGTTGCTGTTTTGTCAAAAACATAAAGATTGTATTGTAATTACACAAATTATCGACTGTAAAAAAAAAGCTATAGGTTTATCATGATAATATTATAGTCAAGAGTACGTCTGGATTTGGTTACAGTAGTGTTTAGTACATTGGTGATTTTTTCGCAACATGAAAATAAAGGTGTTGACCATCTTTATATGGATTTGTAGGTTTTGTGTTATTTTGATGTTTTTGTTGTTGTTTCCTTCTGATATCCTAAAAATAAAAATTTTATGATACAAATTTTAATACATATATTTAGATCGGCTAATTATACATACTCTTCGTATTCGTCGTGACCGTTTCAATATACCGTTAGTTGGAAGAGCATACTAAAATATACAAAGGAGTCACTTCTTGTTTCTATTAATCTGTGAACAAAACGCCTACTACGATATTGTTGTTTGTTGAACATTCATTATGATCATCATCACATTCACAGTCTTGACTTGATTGATAATGTCGACTATACTCTGCAGTAAATTTCTCCATTGATGAGGCATCACAATCATCCGCTACATTCATTACAACAAAAAATGAGTACAGAGTGAACGAAAAACAGCAATGAAATCACTTACCTCCAAATCCTAATGGACACGGGTTTGGTGGATCACAATACAACGGCAATTGTTCATCTGTTTTAACTTCTGGATGATTTGGAATAATTCCACTCGGACTTAAATGTTGTGAACCCTCACCAGCACCGCCTAAAAAATTTAAGTTATCGTTACTTATGGACATCGTAAGATCCCTAAAAAATCAGTCTTGCATATTGTTACAGATTTTTATTTGCTCAAGTTTCTTTATTCAAATCACCTCTCTAATAGAAACAAGAAGAAACGATTATTGACCGCTAAAGTGCGTTGTATAACTAACTATCCTATTTTTACCCGATACGTATTGATATCCAGTGATGAATGGACTATGAATCGCTTGTTCTTGATCTCTTGATGTAAAATATTGATCAGCATCATCATCAAATGAATAAGCTCCATAATCCCAGCTCATGGAAATGCTGCTAATGCAGAGGAGAAATGAGTATAGTTTCAACATTGAAATTGCTGGAAAAAAAACAGGAGAGAAATTTAACTGAGAACCAGAAACTAACTGCACATTTTGTCTGAAACTAACCTCTCTACAATATTTAATGTTATTTTGTGTTCATTCCACGCGTGTTTTTATGTTTCTATTTTTCTTTTTGCCACTGTGATGTTTCAGAAAAATACAAAAAATCTCTTTTTCTTCGATGAACGCACAAAAGACCGCGTTCCTATATATATTGCTTCATTTCCTTATTGTATCACATGCTTCCTAGTTGCATGCATGCGTAATACTTCATTCTATTCTTTCTCAAGTTTTTTCCTTTTTATTCAACTCTTTACAGTCTATCGCTTTTCCAAACATTTGTAATAGGTAAATAAAACATTGCATTCAATAATGCAGATTAGTTTCCTGAAATTTAATAACACCGTAATCAATTAAAATGTTAAAGAAACAATTTAATAAATTACATTTGCAAAGATACCAAATCGCAGGATATGCTTCTAATTTATTTTGCTACTTTGTTGCACTGGTCTTTAATAGACTTTAAAACATTCTTCGCTCTTATGAATCGTTTATTTTTAAAAGATAAATTATACTTTGTTGTATCATTCAATGTCTAATTTTGAAATCATATAACATCTATATAGAATCAACTTTTGTTTAGAGAATCAGCAACTTCTTTGAACCCAATTTCAAAAAGATGGTAATGGCTCACTTGATGCAATAGTTTGTATCTACAAATTAAAATAGAAATTCTATCTCATAACAAACATACATGAAAACTGTATTACCATATAAAGTTCACTGTCTAGAATTCTGGTTGGAGAATTGGAAGTTTAAAATCAAATCGGAATAAATCTATTGAAATTTATGTCGACATTGAATCGAAGGTTTATTAGAATGGTTTCAAGAATTGTTACTAATTGACGATAGACTTGGTGATAGAAACAAATATTTATTTGATAGTGAAAATATCTATTTTGTCGAGCACACGATTTACTTTCTATTGATTTTTTCCTATCTTAATTGGTTTTTTTCCACAAGAAAAGAAGAAAAATATAATTTTCGCTATATTTAGGGATTTACTTTCCACTGATTATATTGATAAGGAGAAATAACAAATAAGATTTATTTTCAAAAAAAGAATCTCACTAAGAAAAAATAAGATCTGTTCTACGTTTTGATGGTCATTAAGAATATCTCATACCATTAGTTTTCAAAGAAGGTGGAATATCAATACGACTGATATCATAACGTCACCATAATTTCATCAAACATTCATCCGTTATTACTTTACTTTTTCGACTTTTTGGAGTTGGTGCTCCCATATCATCAGTTTGGTTATTTACCAGCAATTTATACAATAAAAATACCTTACAAAAGCAACGTTGTAAAACTCATCCACCACTTCCTCGATCGATTGAACAACTTCCATTGCCATTATCAGGTTACAAGACAACAAAAAAGTGAATTGTTTTTACTATTCGATGGATTTACTTGGTCTCGTTTTTTCCTCATATAATAACATTGTTTATTTATCAATAAGAAAATTGGTATAGCAATGTCTTAGTGGTATTCTTCTTTTGAAAATATTATTTGTTATTTCTATTCGTCAAAATAATTAATGGAAAGTAAATCCTTACATATAATGAAAATTATATTTTTTTCCTTTCTTGTGGAAAAAATCAACGGAAAATAAATCATGTAAACTCTATTTTGTATATTATTTGTTAGATTCTCTTTATCTAGTGTTATACCATCCAAAAAACAAGTGATATTCCATCCACCACTGGTACATTTTGCTTATGTTTACGCATGCTACATTCTTTGCCATACGAAAAAGATTACTTGTAATCATTTTAGAATATAGAATAATATGAGACACCAGTAAACCAAGAACAAACAATTTTAAAACACGTTTTCGACTTGATATAATCATTCGATTAAATTCTTGAACTTAGTCCCAAAAGAAAATTTTAATGTAACACCAATAGGTAATAATTAAACTACGCTTAACACAACGTCGAATTAAAGGCAAAGTCGTGATTCTTTATACATTCATTTTTTTACCCATAATGTTGATCAAACGTACCCATAACCCTTCACGTTGGTTTTCTTTAGTTTTAACTTTTAGGATAAATATAAGGGGATGAAAATAACGATAAAAAATCAATAACATTCTTAGTATTAAAGGGCAACAGTAGATATAAAAAATATATAGTCACTCTGTACGATTTTTTAAAACTTGACAATGAAAATTCGTATATAAGAAATTATATTTATAATAAACTCTTAATCATGGTAAGCTAAGTTAAGGGTGTTGCAGCCGCAATTGTACTAAAGGATAACAAATTAATTGAATAAAAACTCCAAAAATATCCTTTGTATTTATACTTCTAAAACAGAATGGTTGTGACTTTTTTCACTGACTGACTAACCTTATCGACCTCATTTCATTGGTCGATCCATGTTTTCGACCAATGAAATGAGCTCAGTCAGTGGGAAAAGTTACAACCAAAATATTCGCCATAAAGTTAAATAGTACTGAATATCAAGCCAATCGACATTAACTGTTTAGTTACTTTTTCCACGAACTATAATTTCATGTGAAACGAGTCTCTTTTTCCATAGACAAAATTTAGTGATCTTTTCCTCAGTTGTGATACAACATACCATCTTTATTTCGCCGTTTAGACAACAGAAAAAGACCTTATGTTTGTGAAACCAAACAAAGGATGGAACCAGTGCTTTGACAAAAAAACAAATCATCAGTCTGAAACTTGCACTAAACACATTTCTTACTGCAAAAAGCAAACTGCACAGAAAAAATACAAAAAAAAGAGAGTATTTACGACAGACACATGTAGCAAAAGGCAACAACAACAACAACAACAACAACAATATTAGGAAGTCGATGAGGCTGGATGCAATAAGAAAAAAATTTATGACTTTTCAAGTTAGAAATTGGTTGGCTGGAATTTTTTAACCTAACATACTGAGAACAAACCTCGCGTACGCTGAGACGGGAAAGATAATGTGAAAGATCTAAATGTACGACAAGAAGGCTCATCTGAAATAGGAATAGAGCAAGGATACAAAAGAAAAAATTCAAAGCAGAAGAATCAAAACTTTTACAAAAGGCAAACGATGACTATAAACATTTGTGTAGACCTCTCTCAAAAGTTAGAATAAAGTTAACACAGAAAACACATTTCAGTTAAAAATAAAGCGGTAGTGGTAAATAATGATTGATTTCATCAAAACCAGTCATACATCATTTTTATGGTTAAATAGCTCAAAATTGTTTCCCTTATATGTGCTATATTTTTCATACAACAAAAAAATTAAAAAATAAACATCCCCTAATAAAACCTCTATTCATTGCGGTCAATTAGAGAAAGAAATGTAGTTACAGCTAAAAATTTCATTCACAAAACGATAACACATACACAAACATAAGAATAATCACTTAATAGTTTAGAGCATGAATGTATGCTATTAAATTTGTTTAACGTCTTGATCGCGTCGCTTTTGACTGTCGAGATGATGATGAACGACGAGACGGCGGTGATTGATAACCTTGACGTCCATTCATTCTATCAGACGGAAAACGATCAGGCGATGGTGGCGACGCATACCGACTAAAGTAATATTTACTTATTTATTTATCAAAATTATGAAAGATGCAAAGAAATATAATGAAAGGCTGATGATGGCCAAGAGCATAATTAGTGACATTACGTCAAAAACATCTGACTAAATGACTAGACACATTAATCGGAACGGTATAAACTGCGGTATTCCTCAAAACGGACCTCGTAAACGAACCACTTGTCTGAATAATATTTCGAAAGCCCACGAAGAAGAACCACATAGATATTGTTACTGTGTGGTAACATTATCGACTTCGAAACGAGAGCGTGCGACGATTTTTTTCTCGACCCAATTGTTTGTCATCGTATTTCTTACCTTCGCGACGAACTCGATGATTGTTGTAACGAATACGGACCAGACGGATACGAGCCGTGATAATCATACCTGAAAACACTGAACATTTATCTTATATACCGAATTATCGAGATGTTTTTTTTTCGATTGATAACGAACAAAAAGAAAACAATTCGTATCGTCTATGTTTGCTGATGTTACGTATCGCTTCGTACGAAGGAAGATATGTCGAGAGAAAAAATGAGTAATAAAAAGACAAATACCGAACAACAAAACGTAGATTTTTGATTTTTCTTTCGAAGCAACGTACCGTACAGAACGATGCAGATCAGATGCCGCCAATGCACGATAATAATCGTCTCGATATGGATCGCGTAAATAAGGATCACCGTAACTCATTGACGGTCCCAAACTTCGATGATCGCCACCACGACGAAGATACGGATGATCATAAGGTTGATAACGATCAATTGAACGCATCGAAAAGCGATCTGAACCATAACCATTTCGATGTATGGGTATCATTGGATAATCACTAGAAAAACAACAGAAAAATAAGTGAAATAAAGCTAAATACCTAATATTCTCTCGAACATAGATCGACGTGTAGAAAAGTAGTTAGCATCTCTCAGTATCCTCAGCGCTCAACATACAAGTTTGATAGATATTAGCTTAGTTTCGTAATCTTCCCTAGTCAACATTCTCATCCTTATGGGAATATTACAGGCACAGGATACTGTTAAGACCTGTAATCTCTAGGGCTCCAATAGCTAATCTTTCTCTACAGGCTAAATAATAAGAAAATATAGACGAACCGTAAAGCTCTCATTGACATTGGAGGCGGACTTGAACCCATATTGGATGGAATGCGTTTCCTACAATAGAAAACAAACCAAGTTACGCGCACAGCATTTTTAAAAATGTTTAAGTAAAACGCTTAGAATATGATAAATACTCACTGTGACCGTTCGCCTTTTCTTGTTTGAGTTGTAGACATCTGGATAGAAACAAAAAGATATTCCACATATATTTCAGTCTAAGAATAATTGAATTACACTTGACTGACAAGAGTAACCTCCTCATAACGTTGTTGATCTCGAAAAGTATTTTATAAAGAAAACATCAAATTTCTTTATTTGATAATTCAAAAAAAGATCATTCTCCAGGATAATAATTAACAGAAACAGGAAGAGTTTCTGAAAATTTGTCACTTGAAACATACCTCTACTTTGATCCTTGTTCCTTTCAAATTGAAATCGTTTAATGCAGCAATCGCAGCTTTAGCTTTACTGGCATCTTCCATATGCTAAAAGAAAAGCAATATAAAATAAAACAACTATTCATGAAAACAACATTCTTATTTTTTGCTTCTTACTATAAATCCATAATCTTTGATAATATCACACTCAAGAACTTTTCCATATTTTTCAAATAATTCTTTCAATTCAGTACTACTGACACTGGGAGGTACATTACCACAATAGAGTTTTGTTGGCATATTAAATAAACAAAAAGATCGATCTAAAGTTAAGATAGGAGTCGCGTCACTCTCTTGAAAAGGCTAAAATAACAAGTCAATGTCTAATTGAGTTGCAGTTTGCTTTTATAGTCAAATATTTTACAGTAAATCGGTTCAATGCACGAGTTCATTCAACTTTTACAAAAAGCGCATTGTATCATTGTAATAGAAAGAGCAAACATTTCTTAGATGAAATTTTTTTCTACAAGGACTTCTAGCAGAACAAAATTAGATTCTATCATAATGGAAAACGAAACTATGATACCATCAGACTTGGGTAGAAGAAAGCGAACATCAAAACAGGCTTGTTGGTGTGAATCCATAAAATTCCACGAGTGTCTCACGAAAACTTTAATCAATATATCAAATCGCTTCGTACTAGGCTTTCCGACACATCTTTCATTCGTATGATTAAAATTATTTTTAAAAGATGTTTTTAAATGCTACACCAGCAACCTAGACAACTTTAACAGATATCACACCACTAAAGTGCTATCTAGGATCTCCAATTCTTTTTAATCAGGGTGGGGAGATTTTTTTGGCGAACAGGTTTTTTTCTAAACAAGTGAAACGTTTGTTCATTGAAAAAAATTTCTGTTACTCCGCATTAGAATTTACTTTTTGAACAAAAACAATATTTAGTTTTTATCCGGTCATTCTCATCCGAGTCATCTTGCTGAAATAACGGTATATTTCGTTATTTGGCTCGCTCTGGATGAGAAATAAAATCTTTTATAACAAATAATAGCTTCTGGTGTTGATGGAAGCTGTAAATTCGAAGCTTTGATACATATTTCAAGAATCACGTCTCCCATACGATCTCGTGTCCATATTTTCATTCGACGAAGCGTGCTAGAAAGCCGGTCGACTTCGTTTGACCCAACACCATATATTGCCATAAGAACTACAGAATAGAAGACTAAATATATATGTATCTGTATAATAAACGACACGTCAAAATATTTTAAGAAAACGTTTTTTGGCAAACATATTCTTTTTCTTTCTATAAGTAAGTACTTATTGACTTTTACAACGATAGAAAGAAAAAGAATATGTTTGCCAAAAAACGTTTTCTTAAAATATTTTGACGTGTCGTTTATTATACAGATACATATATATCTAGTCTTCCATTTTGTAGTTCTTTTTCCGCTTATTTTCAATCGAAAAAAAGCGGAATTTCATTTAAACTTGTTTGTTTGACTGATGAAATATCACAGATAAGAGTTTTCTGCCTACCATGACGATGGCATTCATCTTACTGTGGCTATTGAAAATGTCCACCTTAAATTGTCCTTCTATTTTGGAGGACTGTCTGCCACTTATTTTGACAGGTAGTTTGTAGCTGTTGATAATGGCTGTCAGTCTCTTACAATTTATCATATTAAATACTTGCAAGGTAATTGCGACATGTTCACAAAAAGGTTGGACAAATTCCACGACAAAAGTTTCAAAAATCTGGCGGACGGTGTCAGAATGTAGGGTGGGGAGGTCCTCCACTTTCCCACCCTAATCGGAAATCCTGGTGCCATCCGTCCAGTGTTGCTAACAGACTTTATCCTGTTTTTTCTCGCAAAGCGTACACGTTTCAAATCTCAAAAAGAAAGCATCAATTAGGCATCAGGAATTAGAGGAGAAAAATAGAAACTTTCTTTATACAGGTTTTTTCCCTAGAAAGCAACTTTGCAGACACAGACAATTACAAAAACGGAAAAACATCACTGTTTTTGTATAACAAGAACAAAGTCTCTTTTCCTGTCTGACTACTCACTTAAGACAGTTAAAAAGGTTTTTCTTATTTTCTCTTAAATATATTAAAAGGTTTATTAGAAAACAAAGCGTAAACAGCGATAGCAAAGCGTAAAACAGAGCGTATTTTAAAATTTCGAAGCATCTGTACGCTTTGCTATTAGAAACACTACATCCGCCGCCAAGGATGGACGTGGTCATGCTGGATAAAAAACAGTTTTAGTCCTACTCTGAGAGTCGCATTTGACTAAGTGGCTCCTCATCTGATCAAGTAGCAGTCGTAGTATTTATTTATCCACGAAAAGTAAGAGTCATAAAGGTTCCCGACAATGACTCGAGCCAATAGAATAGAAAAGACAATCTGATAAAAGAAAACTAGAGTAATAGACGATCATGTGCGAAAAATTGATATTTTGACTTGATATTTGATAAATTTATGGTGGCGCGACCAATGAAAAAGTATCAATTTTTCGCACACGACCTAATAGACAGAGACAGATCAAGTAAACAAATGAAAACAAAGTAAAAAAAAAGTAAAGTAACATAACAAAATTAAAAGAAAAACTAGTACAGGTATGGCTGGACCTAGTACTAGAAATATGGCTGGACTTTACTGTAAGAAATGTAGAGATAGAGCACTTTTAAATGATAACAAAGAAGAAAAACAAATCACTGATTCTGGTAGTTTATTCCAGTCAGTAACAGTTCTATAAAAAAAAAAGGAGGAAAAAACTGTTTGTGAAGAAAGATCGTTAACAAGACGTGGAATGCAAACATGTTTGGAGTGATGAAAGCGTAAAGAAGCGTAGTGAGGACGATGCACAGGATAAAAAATGGAGAGAGGATTAAGATGATGGTAAATTTTAAAAAACTAAACAAGTCTAAAATACTTACGGCGAAGAGAGCGGATTGGAAGAGAACGTTATGATACAAGTAAAGAACTAGAAAAACGATAATTAAAATTACGAGAAATAACACGAAGCAAGTTTATTCACAAAGTCAAGAACAGAGAAACAAAAGGAACTATCATACAAGGTACAACAATAATCCATTTTAGGAAGAATAGAAGAAATATAGTTCCGACGTCGAACCTTTGATGGAGCTAATCGAAACATGACTCAATGCACCCAACTTATGCCGGCAAACAAGAGCCATGTCCCTCACAAGCTCACTCCATCTCAGATCATGCGAAACAAGAACACCAAGACATCGAGCAGAGGAAACAACCGGAAGAGGAACAGCATTTAAGTACAATTGATTGTGAACAAAAGGAAGAAAACATCATCCGCAAAGTGAGAGATTTCACAGTTAGGTGGAAGAGAAAGAGGCAAGTAAATAAGAAATAGAAGCGGTCCGAGTACACTACCTTGGGGAACGCCAGAAGAAATAAGAGCAGGAGAAGATATAGAATTATTCACACGCAGACACTGAGAACGGTTTGATAGGTAAGACGATGAGAGGGAAAGTAAAGAACCATTAAGACCACAACGAGATAATTATTTCAACAGAAAATGAGAAACAGAGTCGAATGCTTTAGAGAAATCAAAAGATACACCAACACACCAGCAAAATTAGAAACAACAAAGCATCAAGAGTAGAATGTTTAGGGCGAAAACTAAATTGTTTATTTACAAAAAAGGAATGTTTAAACAGATGACAAAAGATAAAGTTATAAATTAGACGCTCAAATACTTTGGAAACTACAGGAAGAAGAGAGATAGGACGATAGTTAGAAATATCAGCACGAGCACCTTTTTTGTGAATAGGAACAACATACGCAGTTTTCCATAGAGCAAGAAAATTACCAGAAGAAAGGCAAATAAAAAATAAAATACAGATTAGGTGGAAAAATGTCAGTACAAGAAGAGAGGAAGGAAGAGTGGATTCCATCAATGCCAACAGTAGACTTTTTATCCAACTTTCGGAGTAAACTCTTAATATCTCGTATGGAGAAATCTAGCTGTTTATCCGTCATTGGCAAGTCTGCAGTGGCAGAGGGAGGAATTTGCTCCTGAAAAGAAGAATAGCAAGAGGAAAAATGAGAGTTAAATAGTTCGGCTTTGTCCGCATCAGCGTAAACAGATTTAGAGCCAAGAAACATAGATTGAGGTAGAGTATAGTGAGAAGATAATTTTTTGATAGACCTTCAAAACTTGCGAGGATCCGAAAATAAAGAAGAGCGAGAGCCGAGGTAAGACGACATTTCACGGCGATAGAGAGAGAGAACAAGATTTGTTGCCTTAAACTCAGCAAGATTGTAAGACGTGTAGCGATGTTTGAGTTTACAAAAACGACGATTACGGATAGAGATAAGATGTGCAAGTTTTGGAGAAGGAAGAGAAAATGGAGTACGAAATCAAAAGATGGTCATAGCTTTTTCGAGATAAGTTTTGGAGATTCTTTGATGAAAATTACAAAAAGTTTGTGCAAATCAGAACTAATTTGCATAAAACTCCGACAGCATAGAACTAAAACCTTTTAATCTGAAAAAATCAATTTAAAATCGTCATCGCTAATAGAGTACTCTAAACTTCTTTTAAAAACAAAATTCTCTAATTATTCAGTTTTCAGTACGTCTTTCAGACTTCTATCTCGTTTAAGTAAAGAATGAAGAACTCGTCTAAAAACTTAACTTCCATGTTAAAGCATAAAATTAAATAAAAGAGAAATTGGAACAACCGCCAACGGCTTACCGAATGTTTCTACAGAACACGGAGAAAAAGTGTCAGCTTTCACGAGAAACCCTTCATTCTTTGCTAATATAAGCTAAAACTCTGACATATTTGTCGATGCTATCAATTCAACTACTTCCTTCCCATCTCAATTTCCTATCTGAAAAAGTTCTTTAACCAATAACTTCCTTTTGTTCCATGAGCCGATTACTGGAGAAACTAAAAGTCCGTAACACGGAATATGTTAGAAGCTTTTTGCTTTGAATATATTGAGAAAATTTTACGATGAACCGTGGAAGTTTCTCATGGTCAAAATTCGCAACGTAGCCTGTAAAATACATCAACATTTGTTCGAAGCATATAACTGATTGAGTTTGCGACCAATCTCAGAATTATGTAAAACATGGAAAACAAAAAGGATCACTTTCTGGTTATCTATCAATTTATTGGCATAATTTCAGCGCTCTAGATAGTCCGTATGTTTAAATGCGCAGTTTGTTAGAAGTGACGTCTAGTTCTGAACTTCAGAAAACATAACAGCGATGAATCGCAATTTTTTCTTTTCTGAGTGACTAAATTGTTAGTTACAAAATCATTGATTTTATGACATTAATTCCATTTGTTTGTGTATTACTATTTATTGATTGATCATTTATAAAAACTGCACTTCGTTGAAACAAAGGTTTGCTTCGAAATTAAAGATGCCCAAGCCGATGTCTGATACCTGCTTGTTCTACGTTCGAAGCTGATTTTAGATGTCTTGGATATTTGGTTATAACAAACCATCGCCTGTTTCTACGCCTTCTGTTGGTGGAGTTGGAGGTGCGGGCGATGTTCCGCCACCAAATGACAATAAACCAACAGATGCCAGTTCATTTGCAGGACGTGAATCTGTTTATAAATTTGATTCGACAGCACTAGAAAGAGCTGCGGCAGCTGCTAAAGATTTAGAGCGTTCACGTACGTAAAACTATTCCTGTATTTATTCTGAAAATTATTTGCTAGGCTTTCTTTTTTTGTTTTATAGAGTATGCCACTCAGGCATTTGATGTTGTCAAATTACAAGAACAAACAAAACAATTAGAACTTCAGAAACAAATGAAAGTATGTTTGATCTTGTTAGCATTGCAACAACATCAGACTGTTATGTCTACATAGGAATATTCACAACATGAAGAGGAAATTCGTTTTCAACATCAACGTCAATTAAATGAAGAAAAGCGTCGTATGATGGAATCGGAAACCCAGCAAGCAAACGAAGTCTGTTAAGAATTAATGTCAATTCTTTCTAAACATTTGTAGGATTCACTTCTTTTTATAGCGCGCACGATTTCAAGATCAATTAGCTCGAAAACGAATGCAAGATCAGCAGAGTGAACAGGTGACTGGTCTTTATACGGTCTAAATATTGTTGTTCGAATGGATGTTAACGTTTCAGGCACGTGTACAAGAAGAAGAAAGACGACGGCAAGAAGAATCTGTTGAAAAACAAGAAAAAATCCGGCAACGTAATTTTAAATAAGTACGCGTATTAAATGATTCGACATCGTATGTTTCTTATGCTCTAGGTTCAATCGAGTATGCTGAACAAGTGCGACATCAATATGAAATGAAACGTTTAGAAGCTGAGTTGAAAGGAAAAGCCCAAATTGAACGCGAAAATCGTGAACTTTATCTTGAGCAAATTAAGTTAAAAGCAGAAGAAAGACGTAAAACTGTGTTAGAAGGTATAAAGACAGCTGGTTCTGTGGTAGGACAAGGAATAACAACGATTCTGGAAAATCCTGCAAAAATTTTACTAGCAGTATGTTCTTTTACAAACTTTATAATTAATTGGAAAATAAGTTCTGATGTTCTAGACGGGTGGTATTACTTTATTGGCATTGGGTGTTTATACGGCGAGAGGTGCCACACAAACAGCTGTAAAATATATCGATTCCCGATTAGGCAAACCACCGTTGATACGTGAAACATCGCGAACAACATTTTTAACGCCATTTCGTGCTCCAATCAAAACGATAAAACGTTATTTTACAAAAGCAGAAGATTCGTTGAAAGGCGTCGTGTTAGACCCAACGCTAGAGTCACGTTTGAGAGAAATAGCTATAGCAACACGTTTCACAAAAAAGAATCACGGTCTATTTCGTAATTTATTAATGCATGTATGTGAATTAGAACTGACTTCGAAGATTTATCATGAATCGTTTTTCCATGTTATTTTAGGGACCACCAGGAACGGGGAAAACCTTGTTTGCTAAAGTATGTAGTAAAGACGTTTTGTTTGTGTTCAATTATCAGTTTGTTTGTTTTTTAGAAATTAGCTGCACATTCTGGACTTGATTATGCAATAATGACGGGTGGTGATGTGGCACCATTGGGTCGAGATGCCGTTACAGCTATTCATAAAGTATTTGATTGGTCACAAACAAGTAGACGAGGACTCTTATTATTCATCGATGAAGCCGATGCATTTCTGAAAAAGCGTGCCACGGTAAAAAGTTATATGAAACTTTTTCCAAAATCTGACCATTATTCGACTGATTGATTTTTTTTTACAGGAGAAAATTAGTGAAGATATGCGCGCCGCATTGAATGCATTCCTCTATAGAACTGGTGAACAGTCAACACGGTACGACCGAATAAGACATAGATTAGATTCAACTTAAAACGAGATTATTCATTATTGTATTTCAGTTTTATGATGGTATTAGCCAGCAACGAACCCGAACAGTTTGATTGGGCTGTGAATGATCGACTTGATGAAATGGTACAGTTTAATTTACCTGGTTTAGATGAACGTCGACGTATGACATACTTATACTTTGATAGTTACATATTACAGTCAGCTGAACGAAAACGGTAAAATAGACTGTCTTTACTTGAAAAAAGTATTGTGTTATATACTTTTTTGTTGTTCTACTTCTAGACAAATCAAAATCGGTACATTTGACTTCGAGAAAAAATGTGAGGAACTAGCACAGAAAACAGAGGGATTCTCTGGACGTGAAATAGCAAAATTGCTGGCTGCATGTCAGGTATGTTCAAGGACATCAAATTTGTTTCGTCTATGTTTGTAGTCCTTTTGTTTTAGGCGACAGCATATGCATCTGAGGATGGTACATTAACAGAAGAAATGATTGACAAAAAACTACGCTATGCATTAGACAGTCATCTAAAAAAGGTTGCCTGGAGAGCAGAAGAAGAACGATGATTAAAATAACAATGAGAACTCTGTTTATAAAATTAGGTAATTCTTCCAGTTAGAACTGTCGCAACAATGTTTTCTTTTTCTTTGCAACTATCATATGCATTCACAGTCATATTTTCAGCCATAATGAATTGAGAGGCATGTAGACAGTTCTAAATTTCACTTTTGTATTTCAACTTTGATGAGAGAAAAACTTTAAAATCCTGTTGGCAAACTATTCTTATAGATCCATTCTAATAGCAGACAGTTTTGACATGTTTGTATGATGAATTGTCACTCTTCACGCTCCTTTTTCTACCTTTTTTTTATCACGATTATTCTTCTGTATTTTTTCATGTTTACGTTCGATTGTTAAAGATCGAGAAAAGGAATGATAATACATCTGTTTTTGTTTCGTAGTATATGAAACAAATTAATTATTATTGTTTTTTTGTTTGTGTTTTTTTTTACTAGGCAATTGTTCGTTGTTTTTTTTATTTTTTTATACTTGTTCACTTGCATTAGATATCTTCGGTTGTTATTTTTGTTGAAAAACTGGCAGTGATTAAAAATCTTATACAGTGTCAAACTTTACTTGTTTTGTTGAAAATTTACCATCATTGTTAAAGATATAAGAAATAAAAGTATAAAGTTATTTTGTATCTTCGGTAAATACAAAACTACATCGAAGAAAGTTTGTATTCTGCTTACTTATTACGTTTTGAGAGTGGAACGGGATATTAACTTAGTATGAAGTAAATTTGAGGTGTATGAAAGCTTCTTATCGCATGTGTGCAGCTGCATATTAATAGATGGTGTATTTGTTTGACATTAAACCTGCTATTAACTAATAATACTCCCTTTTCTGGCATGATTTTCTGAGATAGTTGGTATCTTATGTTTACTTGGTACTACTGTTTCCAGGCAAAATTAAATGTCGAAAAGCATGGTGTGTCTTGCTGTTATTTTCATAATCTGCTAAAATTCTTCTTAAAAATGTTTGTTGCTCGCTTTAATATATTTTATCTTAGATCATGTTATCCAGTCCACAGTATATCGATCATAGCCAGCATTACGTATCTGATGATCAAATATTAAATGGTACTTCACATTATTCAATACCACCAAATTCACTATGGATAAATCAGGTGCTTGTACGTAGAAAGTAGAATATTTGTTTTTTTGCCTATTGTTCATTTTTGATTGATTATTTTTCATCAATTTTGCCATTTGCAATGAATAATTGATGTATGCGTGTAGAAAAAGAGAAAAAAAATATAACTATTTTTTATTCATAATTTATGACTTGTTGTTTTTCTTCTATCATTCATCAACTCACTGGTGCTTTAAACCTTGTTAAAATAGAATTTCTAAATTATTTTGAAATAGTTACTGATCTTATTGCCACATTATTGCATTATTGAATTTACTTACTAACTTATTATGTAAACATTATTGCCTTTATCGTACTGCTAAAGTGTACATAATCATCTACTTGAGATATTATTAAGCTAAACATTTTTCCTTTCAAATAACTCTTCCTGTCGACTCAGTCGAATGTAAAAAAAATAAAATTGAAATCCGTCTTCAAAAACAATCAGTTCTATACTATGGTCGGAAAGTTCTGACTCTGTCGAACATGAAAAATGTCATCACCTTTACTGAAAAAGGTTATCTTTTCTCATTGAGATATTTAACCAACTGGTGATTCAATAAAACGGCTATAACTCAAAAAGTAAAAGGTACTTTCTTAAAAAGTACCCCTCTAAAAATATGGCAAAAATATTTGCTATTTTTATTTAAAAATATCGTCTGATTATTCTTTTTTCTTTGAAATCGTTCAATAATGCTAAATTGGAGATGATAACGGAGTAATTGTATGAGAGCTTGAAAATAAAGTTCAAATACATCGTTTTAAATAACTTACAGTTGATAATAGTGTATCTATTAGCGAATTAATAAATTTTTTTAAAGATATTTTTTCTGAACGATGACATGTCAGAGTGAATTTAACACTCGTAATAGAAATTATTGTTTTTTGTATGTATATAAGAAGTCCTTGATAGATATGAAACTTTCGATCTCATAACACGAAAGTGTGCCTTGAACTCTCTAATATCCAGTCTTATGTCACTCAAGAATTTAATCCTTATTTGATTTATCAAACGAACTGCTATATTCAGTAATCGATTCGATTGGAAGTAAATTACTTTGAATCTAGCAGAAGAGAAGAACAAAAATTTATTTCACGATAGACAATCTTTCTTTCAAAAGAATTTTACTACGATTTATCAATCAAAATTTATCATGAAATGTTTTACAAATTCAACGCTTTAAAATACTAACATCAGGTGAAGATGCTAGATCTTAGTAGCATACTAACATTTTTAATCGACACGTATCTCCTATTGAGATATTCATAATAGACTATTAATAATACTTGGACGACTTTTCAATTTCTAGTCAGAAATGGCCTAAGTCTTAGAAAATATCTTTGAATAACTTAACTTAAGACTTGAAAAAAGTTCTTCACTTGTCCAGTTCTGTGACAAAATACTTTTTACTTTTTGAGTTATAGCCATTTTACTAAATCACTAGCTATTTCGATATCTCAATGAGAAAAGATAACCTTTTCCAGTAAAGGTGATGACATTTATGTTCGACAGAGTCAGAATTTTCCGAGCATAGTATAGAATTAATAGTTTGTGAAGACAATTTTCAAAACATATCCAGCTGAATCTTTTAAACATAATGATTTTTATTTAGTTAGAATTTGTTTTTGTCGATGTTTGTGGATTGCGCATACCTATAGACAAACGACTACGAATTTCTCTCTGTTCTTTTACTTACTCCGGAGAAACGGAAACAGATTTTTTTACTCTACGTTGAGCACATTCCATTTAGTTATAATTAATAATCATGTTCTACACTAAGAGGAAGAAGAACAGGAGCAACAGAGCACCGGCACATACAAACACACATAAAAAAAGAAAAAAAAAAACAAAAAATTCTTTTGTTCTTATAAATTTTTTTTCTTCTATATATTGGATTCGTTTGCATTTTACAATATAATTTTGTTAACAACAACACTAATTCTCTCACTGCATATAAATGTACACATTTTGTTTCATATAATTACTTTCTTGTATATAAATAGAATGAACAACAAACTACGTTAATCATACAAAAAAAACGATGGTAGTAAACAAAGATCAACAACAAAACACATCGGAAAACATGGTAAATGATAAACGCTATTGATGTTGTTTGTATTGTACTTGTTCGTTGGGTATTAGCAGCGAAAAAATGTGACAAGTTTCGAACTGCTTATTAGCTAGAAGGAAGAATGATATTAGTATACTAGTCATAATAGTACTGAGCTTATTTATCTAGAAAAAGAAAGACACAATTGTTTGATTTCTGATATTTATTTTGTGATAATTCACTATCATTTATATACGCTCATGCCAAAAAAATCCTCGAATAAGACAATGCAATAAAAATATGTTTCTTGATGATGTTTTAAGTATAGTATGTCCTTGTTACTTATTATTTAACGAATAAAGTTTTGTAGATAACAATTGTCCATAGAACATATTTTGTTGAATGTAATGAATCAACTATGAAAGTAATTATATAATTAATATCAACGACGAATTGTATTTTAATACTTAATTTTTGTATTAACTAACTGTAAATTTATGTTCTCTCCTTCAATTTTATTTAATAACATTTTTACAAAATTGTGTAACCAATGAACTATCAATTAAATTAAAACGATCCGTATAATCATCCATTAACTGTGAATAGAACAGATAATAAGATGAGTTTAAACATGATTTTTATTTATATAAAACTATAGATAAAACGTATTAAGAAAGAGTTTTAAAACGCTACATATTTAATTATTTGTAGACCTTTTATACTTTAATCATGAGGCTGTTTCGAGTTGATACACTTACAACAATATTTATAGGATCAAGCGTGAAAATTCATTGTCTTTATTTTACCCACAAAAGAAAATATTTACGTGTCGAATAATAATGTTTACTGAGCGATAAAAAAAAAAAACTTGGCTTCTTTGATTATACTGGATTGTTGGCTAAAGACTATAAAAAAAATCATCTAGATCAAACAAAATTTATTGATCACTTGAATTGTTGCAGAAGCCCATTATTGTCGTTATTGCTGCCAATCTACTCAAAAATCATTTAATAGAACGATTTTTTCTTTAAATAGAAAAAACCTATGACATACATGATGTCTTGTGAATGCGTTAGCGTAATTATCTAAACATCTAAAACCGAGTAAGATGCTAGAAATTCAAAGTTTGAATAAAAAAAAATTTTCCCGCTATTTTTATATATGGTTGGATCAACCTCGTCGAGCCGATTAAGAAAAGGGTGATTTTAATTTTTTAAGGGAGAAAATTTCAAAATACTAAAATATCCACATTTTTGTTAGAAAACGCTAAAGTTTTAAAAAAACGTAAAACTTTCGCCTTTTTCACTCTTCTAAAATTTTACTCCTCGTTTTTTCGGATTCACGATCAAAAACTGAGTATAAGAACGATGTTTGATCGAGTTTGAATCGAGATGCTCATCTGATTGGACTCGAACAGATGCTTTAAAAAGACCATGAGACATTTTGCAAAGCTATCTAGTTTTTTCAGTTAAGAGATAGAACAATTTTCTTTAGTCGATTCTACACTGCAAAGCCTTGGAAAACTAAAGTATGCATCAATTTTTTTTATTTTCTTTGTCGTTACGGAGAAAATAATTTTTTTTTAAAAGAAAAATTATCGTTTAGAAATCGTATTTTTTGTGCTCTTTTAAAAAAAATTATTTTCTCCGTAACGACAAAGAAAATAAAAAAAATTGATGCATACTTTAGTTTTCCAAGGCTTTGCAGTGTAGAATCGACTAAAGAAAATTGTTCTAT